>PVJH01000584.1:0-288824 GCA_004026705.1 Nesogale talazaci
AAATTAAAAAATTATATTTCAATACCTTTATCATGTACTTTTTTTGTTTTCAAACCTAAGGACCTAGTCTTTTATTTTGCATGAATTACTCCAAATTGTGTATGTTTTGTGTAGTACAAGTGATGGTTGGAGCTTCAAGCCTATATAGATATACCCTATAAACAGGCTTAAAAATCAACTCCCAAAAAATCACCACTAAAATCTTCACAGAGATCAGTTGGATTCTGATTCATGGGTTGATTATGCATCAGAATCACTTCAATAATGATTGGTTGAGTTTTTAATTTTTTTTAACAAATAAGGAAATACATAGCCTCCATTTTAACTTCTACTGTGGTGACAATGGTGTTAGTGGAGGAGTCCTCACAAATTCCTGAGAGTTGAAGTGCATCTTCTTCCACAAGCTAGAGCTCAGGGCCTCACATTGGCATCATAGATGATCTTGCAAGTGAGTGTCTCAGACAATAGCAGATGCTCTTTTTTTTTTTTTTTGGCTTCTTGGGGCATCACTGCCCTCTAGTGGTGGGAGTAGGCAGCCCAGCCTTGCTGCTGGATTTGAATCTCCAACCCAGTGGGCCACAGTCCTGCGCACAACCACTATGCCACTAGGGCTCAACCCAAATGCTCTTTGTTTACTACTTCTTTTCCCCCTGGAAAATAAACTTTCACAATTTACCAATACACCATTAGAGCTAGCAAGCATAAACTGAGACTATTTTGAAGCTCTACTCATTTTTAAGAATGTAAACATGTCCTAAAGCAGCTGGAGAAGCATTGTTTTTATTTTGCTTTGGAGGTGAGGGTCAGGAGCAGGGGATAAATGTAACAAAACATTTCAAGTCCCCATTTGTACAACTTAGTGACATCCATGTTAATATTGCTGTTCAACTATCACCACTATCCATTTTCAAATTTCCCCTTCACACTTAACCAGGTGCTCAGTGGCTTAGGCTGTACAATTTTTTGTTTGTTTTTTGAAACTGTCACAGAAACTCATCTATCATGTAGTCATTCTTTCAGGTTCTCAGATATGGACCATTTCAAGGGCTAATGCTTTCTTTTTACTTCAGAATATGATCCTCAACACAAGTGGGGTTCAAGGAATTTGTGAGACAATCCCATTTATCTTTTCCTTTTATTCTCCTATTTCGAAGCTTTTGTTTTGGATTAGTGAAAGTTTTCAGAACAAACTGAATTTTACAACAAACTATGCATTTGACAACAGACTATGCAGTGGCAGGTCGTGCCAATTATTTTTTAGCTATCTCTCTATTGTTGGGTATTTCATAACCTTTCACCCAAGTTAAGACCAGCCTAACTTCTACCCTATTGCTTCTTCTTACCTCCTTTATTCCTGTTCCCTGATAACCACTAAAATCTATTTTCTTTTAGCGTAAAAACTTTCTTTTGATTAAAAAAAATAATAATAGTTGTCTCATACAATTTCTGTCTCTTTTTGATTAACTAATTTCACTCAGTATAATGTCTTTCTATGCCATAAAGTGTGTTCTCTAGAGAAGCAAAACCAGGGACACATGTCTGTATATAGAGAGACTTACACATATCAAGAAATGGCTCATACAGGTGTAAAAGAAGTAAGTCCAATCTAGTTCAAATCTGTGGGTCAGATATTGCATTAGCCAAGGTTGATTAAAGAAGCAAATTCACAGATACTCATATGTGCCTTAGAAAGAGTTTTATGCAAGAGTAATGCTATTTAAAAACATTCCAGGCCAGTCCATATTGTCCATTAGCATGACATCAGCCCATGTGTTCAATACCAGTCTGTAAATTCCTCTTCAAACTCAAGTGCACTGAGTCAAGGAAGCTCCCTGACCAGTGGTTGAAGAGTCTTGTGGATCCAGTGGCAGTGGAAGCATCTCAGCAATTGCATGGGTTTCCATGTGGCACTTCCAGTTTCAAGGGTCTGCCTACCTTTAGCATAATTCTGGGTGGCTTTTCAGCAGGAAGATGAAGGAGAGGGAGAGAGAGAGAAAGAGAGAGAGAGAGAGAGAGAGAGAGAGAGAGAGAGAGAGAGAGAGAGAGAGAGAGACCCCCAGTGAGCTATCTATCTCCAAATGGGATCATCAAGCTGTGACCTGATTGACAAGCTAGACTCCACCCCTTCCTCAAGTTGACAGTGCATGTGTAACTGCCACAGATATAAGCTGGAGGCTGTCCTGCTTCATTCAGCTGTGGGGGCTGAGGAACTTGAAAGAGTAAAGATGAAGCAGAGTGACCACAGGCTACCAGTCAGATGAATCTACCTGGCTTATCTCACTCACGCCTTATGTTTTCTGTTTCTATTCTTCCTTCTTTCCTAACCCCTTAAACTTGGCCTTTGGGAAAATGCTAACAGTTTTATCTGAAATGATTTTTCCTTCTACTTTTTATTGTCAATTAGGTGAAGGTGTAAGGGGCAGAGCATCAGTTTTGAATTCAATAATTCACACATATTTTGTTTCAACTCATCCAATGCAGTTTAGATGATCTATCCTCACTTATCCCACTTCCCCTCTGTTTACCATTTTAAAAGGTGATTAAGTTCCATTGCAGACCTAGAGAATAAGGGCTTCGATATTGGGGGAGCAAGAAGCCCCGCCAGCCTTTATTATACCAGGAAGCCTGCTCTCATTTATGATTTTGAGTTCTACTTACCACTCCTCTCCCATTCTATTGATTGCCTTCAAATGTGATTTCTTTGAGAGCAGTTGGCTGTGATGAATGGAAACCATTTAGTGCTTCTGGTCTCAGTGTTGCCGAAACTGATATTTGCGTGGTCCATATTTATATGGAACTGTTGTTGTCATGTGTTTTGGTATTTCTATCCCTCCGTTTTCCTCTGGACAGGGAAAGAACAATAGTTTCCCCTGAAATAACTACTGATGAGCTTTTAAGACTCCAGTCAATGCTCACCAAAGTAAGTTGTAGCACACTGTATTTGTGTACTCTCTTATGCCAACCTATCTTGTTGTCCTTCAAGACTATAGTTCTGGCTCCATAGGGCTTGTGAGTGGTTCCTTCAATTTATGCCTAAGAAGTTGGCATAACTGTCACCTATATTGTCTACCACATCCATGGACATATTTGTAGCAAAAAAAAAGTATCTACATAAACATATTTTCTGTACCCTTGAATTCTTTCAATTCCATTTTTCCCCAAACAATTTGAAACTTCTGTGTATATGCCACCTGCTATTCCAAGCACAGGTTCACATAACCACATACACATTTTTCTTTCTAAAACTGTTCTTACCTGCCTTGAAGGCGCTCCATCTTCACAGCAGGCGAGACGCGCGGGTGGGGGGGGGTGGTAAATAAACTATGAGGCAAAAAGATTCCTCAAAAATGTGACACTTCTGTAAAGATGTAGTGATACACATCTTTTCAGCCTTCTGCACCTGTGCCATTCATGCAAAAGGCCTCACCGAGAAGAGCAGGTCATCAACTGCATGCAATTGGAACCTGATGCAAGAACCATTTTGTTAAGCTTTACAATGGATGTCTAAACATAATTACTTCCTTTGCTACTCACTGTAATAATATTAATCACACTGATTCTTTTCCTATTTACAGCTTTGCCTTGAAATTAATTACCCAAGCCAACGCCATTCCTGATAAAAAATGGAGGGCCTGCCTGTTTTCATGAATCTACCTAAAGCAGAGATGACGTCGGAGTTGCACAAAAGCCCTCTCCTACACATCTGTAAAATGTAAGAATCTGTGTAATCTGTATACTTTAAAAAAAATAAATGAAAATTGGGGGAAATGTACCATGGTTTTCAATTGCTTTCAATTACCATTAAACCTTTCAGAGAGCGATTTGCATAATGTTTCATAAACATGTAGGCAGATTAACCTTTTTTAGTTAATTTATTCATTAGCAGTAAAAATTCAAAGCACCTCTTATGAGAAAATAATGTCTTGCTGTTAAATTACATGGAAACAAAGCAATTGGGACATACTTGCCTAAGTTCTCACTGTGTCAGAACCTAGAGAAAAAAAAAGGCAGAGAGGAACAAAAAAACTTTGCCTGTTAGCAGAGTGTTGATTAAATTGCTGGTTTGTGAACAATTAGTGGTGTTCCTGGAAGATTAGCTGAAGTATTAATTAGAGGTAGGTCGAATGACTTCCAAGGAGTAAAGATCCTCCCTAAACTGCACCGAGGAAATACAGGATGTCAAGGGATTTGGCCCGTGCTTACTGACCTGAGAGGGAGAGTTTGGGTTCAGCCAGGATAAGTAGCCATATCATTTTCAGCATTTTTGCATGTCATTTGTGTGGGTCACTATACCTCAGGCATCATAAGCAGCAGCAAATCAATGAATTATGCATTCTGATTTGAAGTCGTGGGCATGTACATGTTTCGAGGAAGCTGCAGAAGAAGGTCAAAGGGAACACTGATGATGACTTGCCCACCTCCATCACCTCTGAGCGGATTCCAACTGCGGCCTTGAACGGAGGGCAGAAGCAGCCCCACGCTCCCAAGGTTGTGATCTTCATGAAAGCCGACGACCACATCTTTCTCCCATGGAGCAGCTGGTGGGTTTGAACTGCTGACCTTTTAGTTAGCAGCCAAGCGTTTAACCACTGACCCACTAGGGCTTCTTATGATGTACTGTTTCAAAGTTCAAAAGAATAAAGAAAAAAAAGAAAAAGAGCATTCATGTGTCACAGAGTCAGTGAACCATTAAGGTACAAAACAAGGCAAGGCAAGGCTGCATGGAGCCTGCACACCATCCTGCCGCCCCTGCAGAGTGCAAGGGAAAGGTTTAGATGGGGGATGTTAGCTTTATGGAAAGATCTCATGCTCCAAATTCAGAGGATTATCTGAATCTCTTATTTCTAGAATAAACTCGCATTTAAAACAAGCAAATAAAAAAAATCATTCTGTCTCAAACGACCGGTCAACATAAGTATAAATTGATAACCACAACTTGGAACTTAACTTTCCATCCCATCCACACCATCTTCCTCCCTTCCAATGCCATCCTTGCTTTCTCCCTTCCCATCTGGCAGATCTATGTTGGGAAAAGAAGTAGTTAGAAAGAGCAAAGGGTTCAAATCCCCGCCTGACTGCTAACTGGAAGCTGGACTGTCTATGTACATATCCCAAGAAGTAGCACATCGAAAAGTCCTCGTGATTGATTTCCTGAAAGCAGTCATCGTAAGCTAGTGGCACCCCGAGACAGCTGTGGTGCAACTATAAGTCAGCTTGGATTCAATGGAAATGAATGGTGCAGTGTGAAAACCTTGCATGGCGTGGCAGCATGTGACTGAGTTTTCATGTTAGGCTGGTTTGTACTGCAGCATCTAAAACATCCTTTCTTATAGGGAACAATCAAACTAGCATTTTTTCACCTGTAATCTCCAGAAGAAATTTACTCAATGACTGTTCAGTCGCATGTTTGAATTTTATTCAAGTGTAGTCTTATACAGTCATACATTGAAAGTATAACCCAGATACTGTTGGTCCTCAGCAATAAAGCTCGTATATCAACAAAAGAAGCCACACAATTTTGGGGGGTTTCCAGTGCATATAAAAGGTAGGTTTCTAGCCCTGATGGTATAATGGTTATACATTAGACTATGAATCACAAAGTCAGCAGTTTGAAATTAGCAGCTGCTATTCCCATAAAAAGTTAGTCTCAGAAACTCACTGTAGCAGTGCTACCCTGTCTTGTAGAGTCACTCTGAGTCACTATCAACTCAATGATGGTAAATAAATTATAGCCAATCAAAGGTGCAATAGTATTAAACAAAAGTTTGAAATGTTGTAAGGGTTACTAAAAGGTTACAGGGACACAAGTGAAGACATGGTGCTTGAAACATTTTACAAATAGCCTTGTTCCATGCAGGATTGCCACAGATCTTCACTATGTAAAGATGTATTGCCTGCGAAGTGAGATAAAACAAAATGTGCCTATATTTCCAAACAACAAACCTCCTAATAAAACTTCTAATTCTTGGAAGACAGAAGTCCAGATTTATTTAAGCCGATATCGCCATATGTCCAACAGAACAGTTGGCATGATTGCAGTTAGCATTTTCTTATGTTTAATATACACTTATGAGGGGGAACAACAAAAAGGATTTTATCTAGCATACTTTGCAGGGAAGCTCAAATACAAATCTTCCATGTGAAAGACAAGAATTCCACCAAGGAATCATCACTGCCTTCTCCCATGGAGTTGCTATAAGGATGAAATAACTTAATCATTTGAAAATTTACTAACAGATAAGAAATATTATCTTAAATAAGTATGCTATGTGAACTCATGTAAAGTAATGACCAGTTAAAATGATTTTTTCCACTACTGCAGTGACAACATGTTTTATTCTAATGCCCCAAAGTTTCTGCTTTCAAATAGTTACAGCCTCACAGATCACATTCTGTCAGTTTGTCACATGAATTCACTGCATATGATCTCCAAACTGCAGGTCAATGTGCTAAAAAACAAAAAAAAATGTGATAACATCACTGGTTTTTCACAAGTTTTTTTTTTTTAAAGACACTTTAAATTTTGTCATGTTACATGATATTGGGTTGACTCTAAGATTATATGTCTTAGGAGAAATGGATCCCATCAATAACACATTAAACAAAACTTGCAGCTTGTGCTAGACAGAAACAAATAAGCAAACAAACAATTCCCTGCCCTCAAGGCCATGCTGACTCACACCAACCCTGTGGGTTTCCAAGTCTGTCACTGTAAAGGAACAGAAAACCTATCTTTCTCCTGATGTTAAAAAAGGAAAATACACAAAAAATGTTGTCACAGAAGAAAGAATCACATAACGTTCTGAGCCTACTTCTCAGAGAAACACTGTTTTCAACTTCTTTCTGAGCCTAATGGCTTCTATTAGCACATACATTTAGGTTGTAGCTTTAGAAATTTGGCAAGTTGCAAGGATAGGAAATTTACTTTCCAGAACAAGCACAGCATGAAGTAGTGACATTTATGGGAATATTTTCCATTGTGAGAAAATTCCATGACATAAAGACTATGTAGTAAACATTGAAGTAGTCTATTTTAATTTAGGTCTAAATGTGATACTTAAAGCATGTACTTAGCCTTATTTCTTAAATCTGAATATTGTTGTTTAAAAGAAACATAATAACAAAAACACATTTGTCTTGGATGCTACTTAGTAAGTTTGGTATATATACAAGCAGGCTCATTTTTGACACGAATACACATAAACAATTTTATTAAGGCTTTGGACAAAAATTAAGAACAAACACAAAATCCCTAGCTAAATAGTTTTTTATTTGTATGAATTGATGACAGGAAGCACTTAAATATGGTTTCTAGTAGTCTCAAATTTAAAAACATGATACGATAGCACAGTTGGATTAGTTAGTACGGCTTTTCTATCTGTGATTTATTACTCCCACCAAATGCTGGGTGGGAGTAGATACATGGGCGGGGTGAAACTCTCGCATGGTTTTTCTAGCCATTCTGCTAGCAGTAAAGTGAAGCATATCAGAAGTGGGAATGAGAGGAATTTCATGATCATGAAGAAAGACCAGTCACAAAAGGAGCACTCGCTTCAAAAGTGGACCTCACCCCTCCCAAACAGAAAGGTCGTGACAGCAGAGGTGGCATACCGACAGCATGAGATGGATGACCCAGCTCCTCAGCGCACAGAGTGAGGAAAGCTGAGTTCCTTTCAGCAGGAGTCGGGCTGACAGACAGAGGGGCTCTATGGGTAGTGATTGGTAGTCAAGTGGTTTTCTAACACTTGTCTGAGCAAGGCAAAAAGCTAGAGGCTCTGAAGCTGAGAAGACTAACTGATAAGGACCAGAAAGAGATGACCAAACTCCAAGGTTTTATGCTTAAAACTGACATTTTAAAAATGTACAACTTATGTGTATACACACATATTTTATACTTTTTTGGGTCATAGTTGATGTGGTAGTTATATGCAGTAATTATTCATCAATTTGAGAGAACTTAGTGAATGGGGTGGGCTCTCTCCTGTCGATCAGGTCATAGTCAATGAGGCCTCTCTGTGGGCTTGGCCTTCTTCTGAGGATTCTGGGAACTCCTATATTCTTCCCTTACTCTCTGCTAGACATCCCTGTAGAGAAGATACACCAAGAAAGGCTGATGGAACCAGATCTCTGGGACTAAAGAAACCACGTGGAGACCCTTGCCAGAGCTGAAATGTTTACACCGCCACTGGAGCTACAGGCTTCCCCACCCACTGGTCTATGATCTTTCTGCATGTGTTTCATAATTATGAAGAGAACTTTATAGATTGGTGTATGACACATGAGCTCATATTTGACTTATGGACTTTATCTGAACTGGGGTAGAACATTTTTCAATATTCTATTTCTCTTGAATAGAAACCTCTTTTTTTTCGGGGGGGGTGCAGGCATCACTGCTCTCCGGTGGTGGGAGTAGGAGGCCCAGCCCCACTGCTGGAATTGAACCTCCGTCCCAGTGGGCCGCAGTCCCGCGCACAACCACTACGCCACCGGGGCGCAGCCCGAAACCTTTTTCTTATACACATTTGAGTGCCTATGAATTTGGTTTCTCTAGTGTACCCAGACTAACACAATTGCTCAATTAACCAGATTGTTTTGGAACATCAATCTCTCTACTAGATGTTGAGGCCAATTTTATGAGGCCTACATTTCAAGTGTCCTCAGACTTGAGGGTCCCATCTGACAACAATATCTCCAACAATGCTGTGCTTCCTTTGCTTTGGCTTTCACTATTTGAAAGTGCTTTGGAACTGTGCATAAGCTTGACAGCAGCTTCTTCCTCTAAAGTGGGTTCTCAATTGCTAGTCGGGAAGCTCCAGTGAAACTGAATCATGTTGGGTGACTCTGTTGGCATTTTAAATAACCAGATACAGAGTTCCTAGCCTCACAGCAGCAAACAAGCCACCATATACAACAAACTGACAGACAAGTGATGTCCAAATGTAAGTTAGCTAAAAGCAAGTTTCCAGAAATTGACCGAATACCCATTGAGACATCAGAATCTTTAAGAACATCTGGAAGCATTCATTCATCTATTCCAGGAAAATTGGAAGACAGCTACCTGGCCAGGTAATTGGATGAAATCAATTTTTGTACCCATTCCAAAGAAAGGTGACCCAGCAAAATGCTCACAATATAAAAGGATATCATTGGTAGCAGAATACAAGTAAAATTTGCTTGCCATCATACAATACCACTTGCAGCAGTATATTGACAGGGAACTGGAGGAAGCTCAGGCCAGATTCAGAAGAGGACATGGAACAGAGGACACCATTGCCAATGTCACTTGAGCCTTGCCTCAAAGCAGAGGATATCAGATAGATGTTTATTCATGTTTCATTGACAATGAAACGGTATGCAGCTCCATTGACTATCATAAATTCTGGTGAATATTGAGAAGAATGGCAATGCTGGGGCACTTCATTGTGGTCATTCAAAACTGGTACCAGAAACAGGAGGCATGTATTCTAATATATCAAGGGAATACTCCATTGTTTACAATCAGGAAAAGCATGTGACGGGGTTGTATCATTTCTCCATACTTATTCAAACAATGGGCAAATAGAGAAACTGGATCATGGGAAGAAGAAAGCAGTATGAGTATCAGAGGAAGGCTTATGCACACCGAGTGGTATGCAGATTACACAATATTGTGTGCTAAAAGTGAGAAGAATTTAAGTGCCAGCTGATGGAGATCACAGATTGCAGCCTTCAATATGGATTGGAACTCAATGTAAGGAGCACCAAAATTGTCACAACTGGAGCAACAGGTAGCATCATGCTAAATGGAGAAAAGGTTTATGTTGTCAATGGCTTTGTTTTACTTGGTCCAGCGTCAGTGCTCCTGGGAACAGCAGTAGGAAGATCAAAAGGCACAATACATTAGATAAATCTGCTGCATAAGACCTCTTTAAAGTACTGAAGAGCACAGAAGCCACTTTGAAGAAGACAATGCAAATGACCCAAGCCTTGCTTTATCATTCCATCATAAGAATGTGAAAAGTTGGGCAGTGAATAGAGTAGGCCATAGAAGACTTGATGTATGTGAATTGTTGTGATGGAGAAGAATATTGAACGTATGATGGACTGCTAAAAAGACACACTAGCTTGTATTAGAAAATGTAGACCAGAAGTTTCCTTAAATGCAAAACTGGCAAGAGTTCATCTTACATGCTTTGGACACATTGTAAGGAGGTGGCATGTCCCTAAAATATTGTGTTACTTGAAATTTCTTAATAGCGTTATTAAGTGCTTCAAATGAGCACATCTCTTCCTCCCTCTGTTACACACTCATACACACAAAATAAAACCAAGCCTGTGGAGTCAATTCTGACGCACAGCAACCTTATAGGACAGAGTTGACCAAGTCTGCAATCACACAGAAGGAGATGGCTAAATCTTTCTTTCACGGACCAAGTGGTCAATTTCTGTTAGCAGTGGAGCACTTAACAACTGTGCCGCTTCATACATACCACATTCCAAAGTAGCCAACTCATCTCTAAAACAAAGCCATCTGACGAAACAATAAAGTGTGTATGTGATGTATATATTTAATGTATTAAGTTTTCTTAATGTTCGATTGAACTAAATTTTTTAAAGACACATTAACTTTATTAGCATTCTTTTTAGAGAAAAAAAGAAGCGAGAAATGTGTCTTAGTAACATCTTGGTAACTCCAGGTAATCAGGATGATATCAGTAGGCACACTTATGAGGAGACTATCTTTAGGGGAGAAGAAGAATCTCTCCGCTCCAAAAAACAAAATAGGTTTGCAGGCTCAAAGCCCTGTACAGATTCACTATGAGTCTGGATTATTTGAGGGCACAGGGTTGGGTTTGGTCAATTTGTGGGTGCATGCAGAACAATTTTCCATGCCAATTATTTCTGATACCCAATCCCTTCATCACCTTCAAGTCACACTGGCTGGTATGCTTCTTCCATGTGGGCTTTGTTGCTTCTGAGCTAGATGGCCGCTTGTTTACCTTCAAGCTTTTAAGACCCTAGACGCTACATCTTTTAATAGCCTGGCACCATCAGCTTTCTTCACCACTTTATACATTTGTCTTCAGCGATCGTGCCTGGAAGATGAATATCATGGAATACCAATTAAAACAATGTGTTTTTGTATTGAGTAAGTACTTGAATGGAGGTCCAATGTCCATCTGCTGCCTTGATAATAACCCTATAAGTATATACATGTAGCTCTATTTCGCCATTCTCATATATAAATATAGTTACCTATGTGCATGCCAGTATTTATACCTCTACAAATGTCCTTTGCCTCCTATTTCTTTCTTCTATTTCCCTTTACTTTCCTCTTTTCTCACTATCATTCTCAGCCTTCATTTGAGTTTCAGTCATTTCTCTTTGTTACATTACCCTTAATAAACTCCTACCAGGCCTTTCACATCCTCCTTTCCACTGAATTTGGATTTCTTTTTGTTCCCTTGTTCTTGGGTTGGATAACATTATCTCTCTTTCCCCACCTTGCCTTCTCCCATGTCCCCCCGAAACCATCGGTTCCTTTGTTTCCTCTTCCAGATTCTTTATCCAGTTTATCTTACCTAGATAGATTTGCAGAGTTAGCAATATGTACAGACAAAAAATACACAACAAGGCAAAGCAACAAAAGACAACAAAATGACAACAAAAAACTAATGTCCAGAAAAAATATATAAATAAGTGAAAAAAAATAAAAATAATAATAAAAAAGAAAAACCTGAAAATAGTTCAAGATCTGTTGGCCTCTAGGAGTGTCCTTCTCTGGATGCCAATGGGGTGCCACACCTTGGCCCCAAAGTTTATCCTTGGCACTCCCTCGGGACTTCCATGCTCTGCTCCCCGCATTGCCCTGCTGCACATCCTTAGTATTTTGCCTCCGTGTGGTGGGGTCAGACAAGTGCAATCCCGACCTTTTGTCTCCAGTGTTGTCCTCAATAAGGCTTTGGGTCACCAGGGACTTCATGTCTCATAGTGGGACTGGTCATATTGTCCTCTATGTGAATTGGCTGTTCTGAGTGGGGCTATCATCTTCAAAGCTTGGTGGTCCAGCTTGTTCTCCGCTCTTTCTTCCACCCTCTTCATTTGCTCTCGTGCTCTGGTCAGACATGTCTCTCTCCCTGAGCTGCAGCTTCAGTGCTATCCTCTAAAGCAAATTCATGTGGGGGGGAGGGGTTAACCCATTTACATTGGACACACCATCAGGCAAGTCTGACAGGTAGGAAAGAACAGTAGGCTTAATAAAGTGAGCCAACAAAATTAGGAAGGCCCTCAACAATATTCATTAACACAGTAATCACATTGAACTCAAATGTACTCAGTAGCTTAGTCCCTACATCTTAGACTCTTGGAACCTTCTTTGGCTCCACTTTTCTTCATATAGCATTGCATACTTCTTAGTTTTAAAATTGATAATATATCTAGTTATAAACAAGATCAATTCACAAAGTAGTACAAACAAAAATTGTTTAAACATTCCTCTGTATTCAGTGAATAGCTGCAGATACGTCCTCTCAGCAACACACCTGTTATAGTCTTTCTAGGGTGCTTTAAATAAATGGATACAATTTTTGCACAGAAAACTATTATTTGGGATCAAGAGTACTTATCAAAATTATAACACAACCCAAATGAACATTCATGCAAATCATTAAAGCTTAGAAAATAGTTTACAAGAAAGCTCTGCTACATAAAATAAGAATTTTTAGCTGAGTCTAGAGAGCTTTGGAATGTTGGGAAAGCCTCAACTATGAACCATGAGAAGGAAGACCACCAAACAAAACAAATGCAGAAATTGTGGGAAATGTCCAGAAACTTACGGAAGAAGACTATAGATTATCATTGATGTGCAATAAAAACAGAGTAAAATTTGAAGGAGAGAAGTCAGTTCAGAAGATTACAGCAATTGTCTTGTTTTCAGTTTGCTTTGTGCTTTGAGATTCCCAAAGAGGACTGTTGATCAAGCTTCTCAATGGGCACATAATGAACATGGGAGCTGATTACAAAGTTTTAAGGTACTAAACATAGCATTGGTTAGAAAAAAAGGCAGGAGAATTGTGCCCAGGAATATTTCTCCATGGTGATAATGTACTTGTTCTGTCTTTGAAATACACAAGGACTTTTCCATGGCTGGTAAATGCTACCCCATCCACCATAAATGCTCTGTTGTTGCCCCTTTGAAAAGGTACTGGTGGAACAGTGGGTTACAGGGTGAACTGCTAATCCACAAGGTCGGGAATTGTAACCCATCAGCTATTCCTCAGGAGGAAGTTGAGATTTTGTGTCCTCTTAAAGCTTTTCAACCTCTGAAACCCAAGGAGTAATTCAACAATTTTCTATAGGGTAGTGTGAGTCAAGTGAACTCAATGATGATGCAACATTTCTTTTTTGTCCCCAAATCTAGAAGAAATAAACAAAAGAAACATGGAAAAGGAACATGATTTCAGTCCCTCATGGAAGCCAAAATTGTTATTTTCCCATTATGCAATTCAAGGAGTACAAGTTTCCTCAAGGAAGATTTAAAGGTGGAAATAACGTCTTCAAATGGGTACAGACCGACATATAGGGTTTGCCAAGTAACAATAGTTTTGCATTTTGGTATTTTCATTTAGTAAAAGTTCAGCAAAACATGTCTGACTTACTCTCCAATTTGGACCTCCTTCGCTCCTATCTCAAGGGAAATTGCAACCATCTCTCACATATATATATATTGTAATAGTCTTCTAATATTTTAAACACAGCTTCTACTTTTGCCTCATTCAGTTTACTTTTCATTTTCATCAATAAAGTAATCCCTTTAAAAGGAGATCAAATTTTGTCACATCTCTGCCTTCAACTATACTATTGTTTCCCATCACACTTACCACATCTAATCATCAGAGAGGAAACTTTGGCTCAGGAATATGCTTACTCTGTGCCCATCTCGCCACCAGTGTGTGACTACATCAGGATTCATTTGGCCATGGCATTAGCAAGTTTATCTCTTCATTTTTCTGGCGAACAGTTTGTCCCCCTTTCACCAGTCTTTGATTAACTTTGCATCAGTGACTTCTTAACCCTGGATTTTCTTTGGTTTCTGGGAAGGTTCCATCTTCAGACATTGTAGATAATTATTTTAAAAATCATCATCACCCATATGTTCTCAGGATTCAAAGGTGAAGGGAGGTGTGTTGTACAAAGCAAAGCCAGCAATTGAAAATTCATTGTCCAAAATAGCACTGTTTAAGAAAGAACTGTTTGACATGAAGACCATGTCATATGATTTCCCTATGTTAGCCAGAAATGTAAATTTGTTACATATTTGTGTGACACATGGAGTTACCTAAGGATCTCAGAAATCACCAGAGGTAAAAATAATGGAAAACTGAATGTTATCATTAAAATCTCTGCACCTTGGAAACAGTATGGCCTCGGCCAATAGAAAAGTTGGTGAGGGGTGAATAAGAATGTATCATGCAGGGAAAATAATTATTATCCACATCTTATGAGTCAGTGTTCAGTATGTAATTATATTAGGATTCTTGGTTACTACTATAGTGCCTTGTGCATGTACAAAGAGAAATATTTGGCACGGAAAATTGTTCTGCATGAATCTACAAAGTGACGAAGACAAATCCCGGGCTCTCAAGTCAATCCAGACACAGTGACCCTGGATAGGGCTCTGAGGCTACAAACCTATTTGGATTTCTGGAGCAGAGAGATTATTTTCTCCCCTGAAGAAAGCTAGTGGGTTTGAAGTGATGTTCTCCTAATAAGCATGCCAACTCACACCCATCACGAATACTTGGAGTTACCAAAATGTCACTAGGACACATTTCTCGCTCTTGCTTTATTTTTTTTTTCTGAACAGAACGCTAATAAAATTAATTTACCTAATAAAACTCTACAGATGAATCCCACATTAAGAAAACTTAATGCATTAAATATATACATCACGTGCACACTTTAATGTTCATTCACATGACTTTGCTTTACAAATGAGCTGACCACTTTTGAATGTGGTATGTGTGGCATGACACAGTTGTTAAGTGTTCATCTGCTAAAAGAAAGGCCAGGAATTCTAACTCACCACTTGGTCCATGAGAGAAAGATGTAGCAACCTGCTTCTGCATGATTACAGACTTGACAAACTATGGCAGCTCAACTCTGCCCTACAGGGTCGCGCTGAGTCAGAACTGAGCCGACTCCACAGGTTTGGTTTTACTTTGTGTGTATGAGAGTGTGACAGAGGGAGAAAGAGATGTGTTCATTTGAAGCTCTTAAACAATGACTCTATTAAGAAACTTCAATTAACACACCATATTAGGGACACGTCATTCCTTAAAAAGAAACCTCGTGCATAATGACAATTCATTCCCAAAAGATTTATGCTGAAATTATATCCCATCTTAAAATATTTAAAAGCTGATCAAATAAATCTCTAAATTAATTTGATGCACTATATCTCTAAAATGGATTGCACTTTTTTGGTCAGTGAGAACAATGAAATTCTCCTTGCTATCACGTTTGTTTCATTTCAACTTATAATCATTAGAATATTTCTTTTATATGCTCCAGGGAAAAAGTGACTCATTCATTATCTCTTTTAGGTTTGCCCCAGGGCTTGGAAACAGGGGGTTGTCCTAGATGACCTTTAAAGATCCCTTCTAGTCTTACGACTCTGAAATAAATTAAAGTTTTATGATCACATTATGCATAAGCATCAGTGGATCTGGAAGACAATGAGGATGAAGTCTGTGTTCAGACTTTCCCTCCTAGTATTTATGCTTCCTATTCATTTCATGCATAACTAATTTCATATAGCAATTGGTAATCGTGTCTTGGTAATGACACCACAGGCATCAGAAAACAATTGTGATCGCGGCTGCAATTCATTGTAACTACAGCTAAATGCCAGCACTGCAGTTGAAACACTTCCTTAACTCACCCAAAAGTAAAGGATGAGAAGAACAATATAAAACTTTGAAATGGTCACCTTCACTAACTAGCACTCAATTCCCAAGAGTCTGGGTTTCTCCTTTCTTATAATTTCAAGGACACAATGAGTCATTGAGACAGTGAAACCCAGACTTTGAACATATTTCCAAAAACAAAGCAATGCACACTTCTTATTTCCATCTAATCCACTGATGCTCATGTATAAGGCAGTCAGAAATAAAAGAGCATTTTTTTCTTGCATTGCATCCCAATGAATCAGCCAAACAAATTCAAGGGAAGGAAGTGATTATTATGAATGTGTTAGAATAGCAAAATCAATGCTCCCTTCTTCCTGTAAATTTAGACTAGCATCTAAGTCACAGACTTGTGATAGCTCACTAACTAGAAATGAACTAGTAATGCTCTGATAATTAAAAGCACACCTTTTGTGGCACTTTTAATTCTCAGAAAACAGATAGGGTTCCATTATTTTATTTTTGCACTTACAAAAAAATTCGGCTAACTAAATGAAATCAATGTTTATGATTTTGAATTCACAAATGAAGATCAGCGGTCCAAAAGCCCTAAATAATGCTTCTGTTGTCATCTAAATTAAAATGCTATTATCGTGGGGTTGAGTGGCATCTGATCCTTGGTGTATAACAATTTCAAATCCCAAGCCTGACAGTTGCAGCATCTGGATCTGGCAGCCCATGGCTCGAACACTCTGCCCCTGTGTCCTCCAGCCAGACAGAGGCTACTGGGATTCTAACAAGAAATATGTGTGAGTGAACAATTGTCAAACTTTTTATATTGCATTTTATTATTGAATGGCAAAAGCACTGGGTTTTGGTAAGCCTCAATGCCAGTGTTTGAGCAAGATGAAGAATCATAAGTAATTGGTCTAAACATAAACTATATGAGGACTCTTGGGGGATTCAAAGGAACCCTGGGGGTGCACTAGATTAAGTGCTGGTTGCTGACCACAAATTTGGGAGTGCAAACCCATCAACCACTTGACAGGAAAAAGGCACCACTGTCTGTCCCCATAAATGTTTAAAGTCTCAGAAACTCTGGTTCTTCTCCATCTTAGAAGGTCACTATAACTTGAAGGCAGAGGATTTGGCTGTTTTGTTGTTGTTGCATAGTTAAGTTATCATTGTTATTTACCAGTCATAAGAGAAAAGATTTAAAGACTCCATTTTCTATCATGTATTGTTTGTTTTGGAAGATCAGGTTGTACAGGTATTAGAGCACTGGATGAAAGGTGAGAGGTTTGGACTACCCAGCAGCAATTTGGAAGCTGGGCCCTGGAAGCTACTTCTAAAAGGTCATGATCTTGAAAGTCTTGTGAAGCATTTCAAACACTGGATGCTGAAGGCACCATGAGTCAGTATCAACTCAATGGCAGTTAACAACAGCGACAGCTATACCTATTCCTTTGATTTAACACAGATGCACTCCAGATAATTCATTCATTAATCTGTGAATGAACTCAGTCAAGGTTAATTCTCCTCAATCATCAGATAATATACATTACTCTTAAAATAGCAACTCATTTCCATTTGTAAGCTGGAAGTATTCTACTTTCTGAATAATTATATTTCCATTTTCTTCCTCCAGAAACATACCAAAACCACATTTTAAAAAATGAGATCTACTCTTCACTGACCTCGAGTGTTTCAAAATATATTAACTAATGGTCACATAGCAGATCAGTGAATTAGTGTTTTCTTGCAAACGATATTAGTGATTCTGGTGGCATCACAGGCCCTAGACCTTCCTAAGCCTGACTATTTCCACTGACTACTGACAAGCCCTACTTTGCATGGGGTTGTTGGAAGAAGTAAGTCCTTACTCCTCCAGCAGAATCAGATTCATTCATTTGAGTCCAAAATGAGTAGGAGAGAATTGCTTTTAGAGTTAGAATAAATTAGGAAGCTTAGGCCCAATTCATATTTTAATTGGAAAAAACCCTCAAAAATAAGAAGGAAAGGACATTCTAACTTCTGCATTCCCAAAAGTTTGTATTAACTAAGTGTATTGCAATATGATGTGAAAGAACAGAATTAATGAGCTTTGAAGCCCCCAGGAAAAACCAGAGTTAGGAATTCTCATCTATATGAAATATATGAAAGTCATAGAAGCATGTTCCATTCACTACAAAAAAAAAATTTTAAATTGCCAATACATTGGAAAAAGTGCTGAATGAAAGTACCTTAAATGAGAAAAATATCAATTGGTGTCCATGTCAAACTATTAATATGTATTCCTATGTAGTTCAATGTTATCGTTATACTTGACCTAACATTTGCTGAGTCTTTTTGACTATGTAATTTCCATATTACTGGACTTCTATATGGATGTGATAACATATAATTACTAAACAATAACATCCTTAGGAATTTTACTTGATTACTTTGATTACTCTTCCGAATGTTTATTTCCTTTTAAAAAATGTACAAGAGTCACTAATCAATCACTCTGAGTCATGGCTTATATTTAATACCAATTCCTTTTTATTCAACCTGGAAGTCATACCATTGTCAAAAATGAAAAAAGAAATCCACATTTACCTGGACTTCAGGGTAAAGCACATTTTAGCCAGAGAGCTTTAATCCTAAAATATTCCCCTTCTCTTTACATGAATCAGAATGTTTCAACCATAATCCTTTAGAGACAAGTCTATTGAACAGTTCTTAAGAGTAATAAGGACCCATTATGATTTTTTTGAGATTTTGTGTGCCATTTTAACTCCAGTGGCTTAGCCAATTCGCACCATGAAAAATGAATGCATGTGTTCTTGCTGGATTTATCCTCAAAAGCGAAACATGTATTTTTGTAAGAGGCTTTTGATGCCCATGTGCAAATCTGGCCTTCCTAATAAGTTTAGGAGACACTGCCTTTAAAAATATGACTATGTGAGCAATTCATCAAAGCATGCTGAAAAAAATCTGAAGATGATCTGCAGGATGTATTTCTAGAGGAGGGAAAGGTAATACTTTGCACATTCTGCACAATAGTGAAAATTGTATTGCTTTCTTTGTCCTTACCTTTGAAATTCTGAAGCTACTTAGAACCTCTAGAGATGAGTCTAAGTAGTTGTTTATTGTCAGTCATCATTAATAATATTTAAGGGCACTGTGCTTTGACTAGGAAGAGCAATAACTAATAAAGTCTGCATGTCATCCAAACCTTATTAGGGATATGACTTTTCCTTCCTGTCTCAATTTGTTCATTTTTGAGATGATGGAAAGATCGACCTTTGTACATGGAGACAGACACCTCCTTCTCGAGAAATGCCAATATTCTTATTGGATTTGTTCCACAAGAGAGGTCCCAAGCTGCTGCACTCAAATAACATTATGACTTGGCTCCATTTTTCATATTAGAAAGTAATCAACACAGAATCAATAGGAGGCCATGTTTACTCAATAATTAATTAAATTTCCTAGAGAAAATGGATGTGCAATAATTTAGTAACCTCTGTTACAATTTGATACTTTTTTTTCTTTTTTGGCCCATATTTCCATCACTAGTTTCTGAGCAGACTAAAAGTATGAATAAAGAAACCCTCTGAAAAAGAACCAATGGGACAACAGGAAGAGACAAGGCGAACTCAGCTGAATCCTTTAGCAAGAGCAGTAAGATTGTCTTCAAAAGAGGTCAAGAGTATCAAAAATTCTGAGGCAATAGTATGCTCTCTGTAAATAGCAAAATTTCTTTGGCTCTGCATTTATCGCGCTACAAGGAAAATGTTCTCCACTCCACACCACCTTAAAAACAGCCAGGGTGAATTAGAAAATGGCTTTTCCTAATAAATATGCCAAGCATGGCCAAATACATGTTAGGTTAAAAGAAAAATATTAGTACTCTCCAACTCTATTCAGCTATGTTCAGAGTCTTATCTTATGAGTGTTGGAAATCTTACCAAGTATTGTAATGTAACTTACAAGTATTACACAGAAGCAAGGGATAAGATAGAGTTGCACTTTTGTTTCCTAGGGAACAGCTTAACCAGCGAGCATGCTTCATTCTTGAAAAGCAATAAGCACGTTTCAAGTAGATTAGAAAGTTTATAGCTAAAATAATGTTATGAAGCTGCCATTCAAGTCATCGGGGCAGTGCAGACACATCCACACAAGCAGGTATCATGAAAGTTATTCTGTTTTTTACACGTGGGAAACTGTTGATATGTACAATCAGCTTGAGTCTCCTGCACACTCTTCCTTTTCCTCACTGAGCGTGCAGTTGGCCTGGTGAACTCCTCAGGAGCATCTTGGGAAAAGCCTCTCTGGGGCTTTCAAAGGAAGGCTAGCTATTGTGCTGTGTATGAGTGCCTGTGTCCGAGACCAATCTCCCCTTAATGACAAGATTCACATATACACAGTCCTCCCTTTCTGCTTCCAAATGCCTCTATAAAAAAGCAGCAGTGAAATTTAAAAGGTACTTACTTAAAATACAGATTGTTTTCAAAGTATATTAGCTAAAATTCAGCCAAGCCAAACTCAAATAAACTAAGACCATAAAAGTAATACAATGCTTTATTATGTCTTAAAGCTGGTAGCATCCACTATTAGAAAACCACCCAAAAGAACCAATCTTTGTGCCTTTCATTTCGAAAACGAGCAAACAGGAAGGCTCAGTGAAGGCATGCGGCAAGCGTTTTCCTACAAATGGTTTGAAGGGACAGAGAGACTTGCTCTTTGATTTATTGAAGCTGAATCTCCTCTACTGCAGAAAGGGACAATTAGCATTTCACATCACTCACTCTTCTCTCTTGGAACATGACACAAATGAATTGAATCCAACTAGTTTCACTCCCGTCTACAAACACTGCCCAGTGCCGTAATTTTGTCAATGTGATATAACTGTGTGTATACACTATGAGAATTTCAAAAATAAATGAAAAATGACATTACCTCTCGATTCCATTTTTCCTGGAGCTTTTTGAAGTCCCAGAGTGTACACTCAAAGAAGCGAGGATAGTGAGACTTCCTCTAACATACTTTGGACATATTACCAGGACATCATGCTCTGTGAAGTAGAAGGGTGGGGAGAAAGAAGACCGTCTAACAGATGCATGCATTCAGTGGCTACAAATGGCATCCAGAGTAACAATTGTGAGAATGATGCAGGACCAGCCAGTGTTTCATTGTGCTGTGCATGGTGCTGCATTGGGTCACTGTGGGTTGAAATCAACTTAAAGCACCATTTGTATATGGCGCATACACACACATATACAAATCGAAATCAACTCCAAGCTCACACTAAGTTTTCAAAAATACATAAATGGCATAGTGGGTTATGTGTTGGGGTGCAAACCACAAGACTAGTAGTTCGAAACACCTGCTGCTCCTTAGTAAAAAGATCAGGCTTTATAGTCCCATAGCTAGTGTCATGAGGCAGAATAGACTCGATGACAGTGATTGATGTATACACGTGTGCTGCCCACTGCCATTAAGTTGATACTAATTCCTTTAGGGTTACATACAGCCTCATCAGCTGGTTTGTTTGAATCCATTGCCTGACCCACAGTGTCACCAAGGTTTGTGTGAGTGTGTGTAAAAATAAAGGGACAAACAAACATCCTCACCCTCACTCCTGACTCAGAGGGATCCTGTAGGACAGTGCAGAAGAGCCCCTGTGGGTTTTCTAGGATGTCATTCTTTTCAATGGCAGAAAACTCATTTTCTCCCTCCCCCGCCCCCCCCACCCCCCACCATGGAGCTACTCGTGGTTTCCAATTGCTACCTTCACTATTAGCAGCACAACAAGTTAACCCTGCTCAAAGACACTGCTACCTTTTGGTTACGGCTTCTATAGCTCTTCCACATATTTCTCTCAATTTTGGACCATGTCTCCCTTCAAATTTTGAAGTACACATTTCCTCATCCTAAATTGTCATTTACAAAGTAAAATAAATAAATGACCTTCTCCTGATGCCATGACTCCTAGTCATACCACTTTTCACTCTGCCTCTCTGATATACTTCTTGAAAGGATAGTCTTTACTCCTTTATACTTTATCACTTCTTACCTTTTAATCTTTTAGTGGATTTCTGCCCCCAATACTCAAGTAAAGTTGCTCTCCCTAATGTCAGCAGCAACTTCCCATATGCAAATCCAGAGGATTTTTTCCCATCCTCTTCTTACCCGGATTCTTCCATGCCTTATTTGTTAACACATCCATTGATTCAACAATTTCAGGTTCCCCTCCTGGACTCCACTTCACAGTGCTCGTGGTCTTTGTGCACACTGTCCTTTGCCCACCCAGTAAATGTTGTAATTCCTAGGTTTCTGTCCATAGCCCATTCTGCAGACTGTTAGTGAGCTGAGTACCCATGTGGTTTCTGACCAAGTATTGATACATTTCTACCTCTATCCAGACCTCTAGAACTATGTTGGTTTCAAACTGTCATTCCAATTACCTAGCATCTAAAATGCAGTATGTCCACACTGTGCTTCCTAATGTCCCCTTGGGTATTATACTGTTTTCTAGCATCTGTTTTTCTCAAACCTTTGAATATATGCCATCCTTCTAGCTACATTACAGAAATTTGATCACCATTCTCTCTCTGCTATTCACCCCTCTCCTGCATCCATCAGTGGTCAAGGTCCCTACTTTACCTCCAAAATATTTCTCAAAGGTATTTTCTCATCCCCTTCTTTGCCGCCCTTCTTCATTCTTTCCTCTCAAGACAAATAAAGCCATGTCTTGGTGGTTTCTTGAAATCTTCTTCCAAATCACTGCCAGAATTGTCTATTTAATTTAATTACATAGAATATAATTCACCTTCTAAAACTCTTCGATTGTCACTTAGCAAACCAGACCAAGATGGATCCTGACCATGACAATTCCTTCCACCATTTAGAAGTCTTGTAGCCTGGCCATGCTCAGTTCTCACAATGTGTGCTTCAAAGGCATTGCTTGAACACCACTGAAGAAGAGGAACTACTGATGCTAAACATGTGCACACTCAATAAATCAGAATTTTCAATACAGTAATCTTGTCCTACAAAAAAATGTACTGATGTGCACCAATATTAATATATATGTTCTCAATATTAAATATTTATATCTCCAAATTCACACGTTCTTAAATACTTACCTATATAATGGGATTAAATGAAAATAGCAGTATATCTAACAACAGCAATACAGAACCTAATGAAAAAGAATGAATGACAATATGAAGGGTGCACTTTAAAAACAGAATAATGAGCAAAGAAGATACACATACTCAAAACCCACAAAACTAGGAAAAGTTCAATGACATAGAGTTTAAACACAGGTGAAATTTAATTATGGTATTAGCAATTAGACTAGTGGTTTCCTAAGAGAAAAACTAAACATAAACACCAAAATATCTTGTGACTTCTCATTTTACCCAAGATACCGCAGTCATTTAAAATGATTTGTAAAATATACATGAGAGATGTGCACTTCTCCACTTCATTTCTCAGACAAAACCACCTGTTAAGTCTCTCCCTTGCTGACTGTACTCCAACTACACTTGATTTCCATGTCTGTTTATGAAACTTACCAATCGTTTCTGGCCTCACAACCTTGGCAGTAGCTGTAATCTCCACTGGGAATGTGAATTTCTCAGCTGTAATGTCTGTCCTACTCTCTTTTTTCCTTGAAGCTTTTTAATGTCATGCAATTTTCTCCCGTGACACCTTCTTTATTTATCCTCCATAAAAGGGTAATGGTCACATCCACACTCTCCAACTAATGTTTTTCTTTTTTCAATATTTTGCCTTTTTAAAGTTCTCCTGGGCACTTATGAACATTTGACATATTTTGTGATTGTGTTAGGTTGGTTGACTAGAGAAACAACTCCAATGACAATAATATATTATATATGTGTATATATATGAAAGAGATTTATATCAAGAAATAATTATATATCAAGAAAACATCTCAACCTAATTTAGCTCAAGGCCAAAAGTCTGATGCAAGTCCACAAATACCTCTTCAGACTCACACAACCACAAATTGATGCAGAATGCAGGAAGATCATGGACCAGTTGATGCAAAATCATGTGGATCCAATAGCTGTGGTGATATCACTGGGCTCTGGAAGCAACTATGTCAACAAGGAGGAAAGTGAAGTCAGAGAGAGAGAATATGACATTTCCAGGGCCCTCCCTTTGGGAAGGCCATGCCCACAAGAAAGCACCATGAGGGTATAATCTGATTGACATGTTGAATATCAGCCCATACACTAATGTATATCTTTGCAACTACCACAATGAAATTAATGCAACTACCACAATAATTTAATTTGCTTAATGATTTACTCTCTCATTAGGATATGCATTCTGCTATGGCAAGGCTGTTTTGCTGGTTATATTTATCATTCTATTTCCAGGTCCTGAGATACTATGTGCCATGGTAGGACCTAGTGAATTATTTCTTGAATGAATAAAGGAAAGAAGCTCTGAATGAACCTAAATCCTAAAACCTTGTTCCAAACCAACAAAATATTTACCTAAAATAGTCATTTGAGGAGAAGGACAAGTCTAAAATGTTAAAAATGAGAAGTGAATAAAAGGGTCTGGAAAAGGGAGGAAGATGAAGACAAATTGAACCCTGTTTATACATTAATATGTGTCTGTTTTATTATTGTTGTTAAATGGTTTAAATGAAAAAATGCCAGAGGAAAAGTGCTGCCCAGGGCTGTGCCCCGGTGGTGTAAGTGGTTGAGTGCAGGACTGCGGTCTGCGAGCTTGGCAGTTCAAGTCCAGCAGTGGCTCTCAGGAGAAGCGCTGGGTAGCTCCCATGACCACCAGAGGGCAGTGATGCCCAAAAAACAAACAAAGGAAAAGCATTGCCCATTGTGTAAACATGTTTAGGACACCACAGATTAAAGTACTCCTGAATATGAATTGATCGAAAGTATTAGAGACCAAGGTAAATTATCCCCGTGGTATATGGGTGATCCTGAAAGAGTTACATTTTCATTGTTACTCTTAATTGCCATCAATGAGTGCCATTTCATGGTACACTTGAGGTGCAGCAAAAATACATATTTCCCATTCCTTCATGGTCACCGATAAATTGTGAGCCATTGTAGTCATTGTGTACTCAGAGTGCCTTTCCACTAATGGTGGCGCAATGGTTACACATTCGGCTGCTCACCACAAAACCAATGGTTCAAACCTTCCAGTTGCTCCAAGGAGAAAGACTTGGTATTCTTCTGAGAATAATCACACTCTCGGAAATTCACCAGGGCAGTTAGATGGTCCTTAAGGGCCACTATGACTCCATTGACAAAGAGTCTAGGCGGGTTATTTTCAACCGAGGAGGCTCATCTCTCAGCACTATATTGAAACATATCCTATGGTAGAAAGTAGTATTTTCACTGAATAATTATCAGAGTCTTGACAGAATGTTGTTCAGACCAGGCACAATCTTCTTGTTTTGTTCAAATGACTGTCTCCTGCTTTATGTACAGATTCCACATCAGTACAAATATTTTGCTAAAATAGCCATTCGTCACAACATTGTCCGTAGCTTATGATGACCCATACAGTTGAATAGTATTGCATAGTCTATAAAAGGTGGCATATACTTTCC
Source organism: Nesogale talazaci (assembly GCA_004026705.1). NCBI lineage: Eukaryota > Metazoa > Chordata > Mammalia > Afrosoricida > Tenrecidae > Nesogale > Nesogale talazaci. The sequence goes on from PVJH01000584.1 coordinate 25,498, forward strand.
TGGCATTTACTGTTTTCAGTGAAGTTCTCCCTGGCATTAGCAATGGGGCTCCTTCTTCCACATCCTCGTCTGGAATCTGGCTGGAATACCTGCCCGACCCATGTCAATGAGCCACTGAGGCAGAGTTTGAATTATCAATAAAATTTTACTTGCACGTGAGATTAGTGATATTATTCGATAATTTCTACATTTTGCTGGATCCCTTTTCTTGGAATGAGCACAAGTATGGATCGCTTCCAGTTTGTTGACCAGATAATGTCAGTGCAAGGCATTAAGGAATCATTATTTTTTATAAAATATCGAGACTGATAATTTGAACAGTCAGACATAAAAGTACTTGGTGGAATAATTCGAATCCAAATTCATTAACAGTGATGTTATAATTCATGAAGCAATATTGTATTCATGTGCATAAGTCATTTGGGGGGTTTACATTTACCAAGTTTCATTGATGTTGGTCTAAACCTGTAGTTTCCAACATTAACTATCTGGTGATAACAGCTGGAAAGAGTATTTAAAATAATCTGATGCCAGAGATCTTGATTTAATTGTTCTGTGGTTTGCCCCCAAAACAGAATTTTTCAATTATTAGATGATGAGCAACTGTCCATATACTTAACATTTTTGGAAAGCATGCCAAAGCTTTAGAATGATATGCTATTTATTTTATGAACATTCTTTTCTATTAACCCTTTATTCCACAGTGTTCATTAAGCAACATTGCCTCAATACACTAGCCATTTAAGAGGCTGTGTGTATTCTGGGAATTAAAACAGCTCTATACCCTGCCATGCTCATGGTTGCAGTTATTTACCAAAGACTCTATTACACACACATACACACACACAATGAATACTGTCACCACCTTGCAAGAATAATCCCTTTGAGGGATGATAAGTTGTCTCTAGTCATGAGGGCAGTTGTTTCTGAAGTGAAATTCTGTGGTTACAGGCTAGCATTCACGGTGACAAGAGAGTCTTCTCCCAGAATTTTCCAAGTGTCCTTCCTCGGGAGCCACAGGAGTCTGTCTTATTCCATTTTCCAAAGTTTTTCTTCATTTCTTTCTCCTGCCAAGAGCTCATATTTATTTTCCAGTTTTCCCCAACTGCTAATTTTTTCAGTATTTGAAAAGATGACCCAGACTGGAGTTTGTACGTGACGCATCTCTGTTAAAGGACTAAATTACATTAGCTGATCAAGTAAACACCCGCATGTGATTGTGGTTCTGATTGTTCAGTTTCTTTAAAGTTAAAACTGGGAAGATATCACCAAAGGGAAACTGCTAAGGACCTACACACACTGAAATATTTGGTGTCCATGACTAGCATTTAATGAAAATAATTAATAACACAGCCTATCAAATGCATAATGACAGCATTTGTTGCCTCTTTGGGGGTGGTAGTGGCTAGATATGCTCTTAGCTTTTACATGAATTATCTCATTCAGTCCCCGGAAAGAGAAAAACTTAGATGACTCTTTAATGTCTATTTTTTTTAAAAAAGAAATTGAGCGTGGGTATCCTTTAAATTTTGGCCATGTAATCAGAATTCCTTAGCATTTGAGCTTCAAATCCTTCAAAGTTCCCCACTGTACATCCCCGTGCTTGTTTCTTAAAAAGAAGCAATACAAAAAAAGCCCCAAATCTGCCTTTTTTCCAGTTAATGTTGTCATGAGTCAGGTAGTGCTGAGCTTCAACTCAGCAGAATTTCCAGAGGAGAATGCTTTTATATGTGTTTTATATAAAAGCCAGGATGTCAAAATCTAATCCATGGTATCAGAGTTTTGCCAGAATGCCGTTCAGACTGAAATGAAAAACACAATCTCCCGTGGGGTTCTCTTCCATAATGAAATCATTGAGATATGAAGGGCCCCCAGAGAAAAACTTTTTAAAGTTCTAGCCATCGGCAAATAAGAAACCAATTGAGATTTGTTTTTAAAAGAAGATGGTGTAATATTCCTATAGTTTGATATTAGGAGAGAAGCCAAAAACCTAAATTGTAGACCATCTGGAGAAGAAATATAATGAAGAAAGCCAACAAAAATATAATTATAACAACTGGCTTAGAAATAACAACTGCATTTATTAAGAACAGCTTAAGCAGGGATGTCAAGAACAAAATCTGAGTTAAATTTCCATTTCAGCTTGGCAGTGGGAAAAGGAAGAAAAAATGTTCTTGTTTGGAGACTCAATGCTGTGTACAAGAGATATGAGGAGAATTAGGTAAAATATCACATGTACAAAATAAATAAACACACTACGAAAGCACGGCCCTTTGGTTTCCACGTGAAATGAATAAGGAAAGAGCAGTGGCTACATAGGAAAATCTATGGTGAGAAAAGCAAATAAACTCATAGCCGTGGAGTCGATTCCGACGTAAAACAACCTTCTAGAGCAGAGTCACACTGAGCCTGCGAGCTTCCGAGGCTGCAAATCGTCCTCGGAGCAGAAACTCTCCTCAACTTCCGGGAGCAACTGGTGGATTTGAGCTGTGGGCCTTTCCAGTCGCAGCTCAATGCATCATCGACTCCAATACCAGGGTTCTATGGTGACAGTTCCCTAGAAAGGCAGGATGAGAAATATCTGGTTTTATCTTCAGGAACCTCAGACTTGACCTTGAACAGAAAAATATGTTCACCTCAAGAAAGCAAGGAAATCTTTGCTCAAATGCAATGCACACTTTAGTTTTAAGAGTAAAAATGATCAAATACATTTACCTGTTGTGATTAAATGACAACTCATAGTATATCAATCTAAATTTCTGCAGTTTATAAGACATGAAAGCAAGAATATGTGGAATTTATAATTATTAGAAATAATATGTTAATGTATACTATATGTCCTTCCATAATTCTAACTATGGGAGGTCCCATAGCTAAATAAATAATATTTATTTTATGCTAAATAAATAAATTTATTTATGCTAAATAAATATGTTAATTAAGCATATATGTTTTTCCTCATACCATCACATTTTGGGATAGACAGAGGTCTGTACATAGTTCATTGAGATATATTGTGTAAAAAGAGAGAAAATAAAAAGATGGTTTTGGTGTCAAGGGCAGGAGAAGGTTATAGAAAGGATTCCAAGAGTCGATTACTTCTGTGGAAAGATGACTAAGTTCCTCTTAAATGGAGGAGTGGGAGGTTGGTTAGATGTCCTATGGACAAGAGCTTAGAGTTCTCAAAGGAAGGGCTAACACCTTCGGATAATATCAGGAAACAACCCGGGGAGAGTTCAACAAGGTTCCATAGAATTTAAGATTGGAAAGTAGGAACCACTTGACTACTGTTTTGAAAGACCAACTATAGAAACAGATTTCTCTCTGATGTGTGTAGCAGAATCAAGGGACTATTCTCTGGAGAGAAGTGATATGAATCTTTTGATTATCGTGCTCACTTTGGCAGCACATATACTAAAATTGGAATGATACAGGGAAGATTAGCATGGCCCCTGTACAAGGATGACACACAAATACTTGAAGTGTTCCATGATTAAAAAAAAAACAAAATTTGATTATATAGTAACTTAATCACACATGGTCATTCTGAACTTGAGTCCAGAGCAAAAGAGGTCTAGATGTGTTATTTTTAAAATGCCTGTGACTCTGAGTGCTCATGCTTTTATGATCTTTGAGACACAGTTATCTAAAATGGACACTCAAGAGTCCTATTTTTTTGCTCTCTAGGAGACTTTAGGATATTCCTCCCACATTTATCTTACAACATCCCCTTCTGATATAATGCGGGTCCATTCTTTCCCACTTGATCACCATCTTGTACGTACTGACTTGACCACTTGCTCCAGAAACATCCGTTGTCCCTCATGGTCCTTGTATTATTCCTCCTTCACAGATTTTTCTTCATCTCTTCTATTCATGGAATATGGCATTTCTCTCCAGGGAAAACTCCCTTGCTCAGAGAGGAATTCCTAGACCTGTCCATCTGATAGATATCTTCTACCATAGTTTCACACTCTTTGGCCATGTTATCAGGGGGAAACCCATCCCTTATAAAGGACATTATGCTTGGTGAAGGAAAGGTAGAAAAAAAGAGGAAGACACTCGAGGGCATAGAGTGACACAGTGGCTCAAAGAAAACAATTGTGAGACTGGCACAAGGACTGACAGGGTTTCAAATTTTTTGTTATGTACAATTTTTATGAATCAGAACCAACTGGATGGCACCTAACAACAAAAACAACATGAGCTCTGAAAACTCCGTGATAAACCCTATACCATTTGCCGATATGAATTGCGTTGTGTGATCATTGCCTTCTTACCATCTTCCATTTCCACATCTCTGAAACATCTATCCAATGGTGTCGCTGCTCTCTTTCACATATAAAATTCAGAATGTCTCCATTTAAGATAGACAGGCTTGGCCAGCCCTGACATCATAATTTTCTCCTTGAATCATTGATTTCCACAGTCTACATTTACTCTAAACCTACTAATGGTGTTTTTCACCATGTGATATCATCCGAGGGTGGAGAGTGCAGTTGGGGAGGTCTGTCCCACTCTATAATGCATTATAACATAACATAAATTCTAAATCATGTCAAACTGTGTCTTTGACCATAACATTGAAACATAAAAGTACTTTGATAATTAATGAATATTCATTCTCCAGCTTGTAGTTTGAACAGAATATAGGCAAATTCCAAAGGCCTGAATCAACTTACTGTATATTGGGTGCATGCTCAAGTTCCTTTTGCCACTAATGTTTTCTTTTATAAACTCCCTTATCTCACTGGGTTGAACAGCTAATAAGTATGGATTGTGTGTGGTATAGGGTCCCAGGGTGTTCCAAATAGTTCATGTGCTTGTGGCTACTAATCCTAAAATTGGAACTTCAGATTCTAAGAAGAAAAGACCTGATAACTTCCAAAATATCAGCAATGGAAAAGACTAGAGAGAGTTCTATGTTCTGACATGCTGGGGCGCATAGGAAGTGGAACTAACTCAACGTTGTAGTGAGCTGTCATCTAATGAGTTTCAAAACATTTCACTAATATTGACAAGAGAACAGAACGCTGTCTGATCCTATACTATCCTCAGTAACCATGGATGAAATCTGGTCCCCGGTATGACAGATATTGAGTAAATATCATTCATCCAGTCCTCACCACCACTTTTAGTTTCTTCCAGGTAATTTCTGATAGAAAAACTCATTTAAATTTCAAATAAAGGGAATAACTTTATTCATGGGTAGTAAATAAGGGAATAACTGAGTCATGGGTAGTAAAGAGTCGAATCATAATATTCATGAAAGTAACCAATATAGCCATAATGTTAGGTAGCTAGATTAGGGAAATGGGGTTGTTTTCCCTAATGCTCATGCTTAATGAAAGTTAGCTGTCCATGGCACAATAATAGGGTTGTGGGCTGAGCCCCGGTGGCGTAGTACACCAGACTGTGCACAGGACTGTGCACAGGACTTCAGCCCACTGGGATGGAGGTTCAATTCCAGCAGCGGCTCCACAGGAGCAAAGACTGGGCCTCCTACTCCCACCACCAAAAGGAAGTGATGCCCCTCCCCCCAAAAAATAACAATAATGGGGTTGCAACGAAATCAGTCACACTAATTAGACACCTATGGGAAAATGCAGAACAGAATATGCTCAGAAGCATGCCTCCTAGATGTGGGTGGGAACCAAACTGGACACCGTAGACACCAGCAATATGACATTATCCAGGTGCCTTAAACTCAGACCGTAATATCAGTCAATACCCTCATCCATACCTCCCCAACAGAAGGAGATAAAAGCACACAGCGGGCAGGTCACTGATCCGTTGTCCTCTCCTCTTGATCCGGTGTATCCTGCAAGCAGAGGATGGCATAACTCCACATCTAGTCACAGACACACCTGCATGGCCACCTATGGCTGACTCAGACCTGCATTTTCTGGATCCCTGGGTCTACTTGACTCTGCAAGCATGGTTTTGTACTCTTGATCCTGTATTTTTTTCAAGCAGTGTTTTGCATTCAGTTATGAATGAACTCTTGCCTGGTTTCTTGGTTTCTGAGATAGTTAGTTTGCTTTCCAGTGTTTTGAATAATATAATCCCTGAAATTTCCCTTTCCCTCATAATATTCACTTGGATTACAAAAAAAAAATGCTTCCACCACATGAATTCTTTCAGCATTGTGAAGCAAGAATCGCGAAATCCCAATCCATATCTGTGGTAGTTACATAATCTAGTGTCAATTTGGGACCTGAAAGGATTAAGAGTGAAGGGATATAGTCTATAATGTCAATTGGGTCATAGCCAATGAGGTCTCTGTGTGACCATGGTGTTCTCCTGAGGGTTTGGGGAACTTCTATATTTCCTCTTTTGACTCACTCCCTGAAAAACACTCTACTGACAAGACACATGGCACTATGCTGTTAGACCCTGTGCTCTGGGAACTAGAGAAGTCACATGGTGACCTCTATCAGAGCTGAGATGCTTCTACTGCCACTGGATCCACAAGACTTTCCAACCATTGCTGTGTGATCTTCCTGAATTCAGTATCGTTGCACAGATTTTGGGAGTCTGAAGAGGACTTTATAAATTGTTATTGGACATATAGGCTAAGGTCAGACTTAGGGACTTGATGTGGACTGGTATGTTTTCTCAATATCTAATTGCTCTTATATTTAAACCTCTTTCCTATACACATGTGAGTAACTATGGATGTGTTTCTCTAGACTACTCAACTAACACTAACCTAATTAATAATAGTAACCACTCATGCTAGTCACAGTAATAACCAATACAGCTAATTTGGCAGTAATGAAATAAGGCACAGTAAAGATCAGAACTTGGGATTTTCATACCCCACTCACAATGTTTTGCTATGTATATTATATGTTTAATACAATCTATGAATTTCCTATCATTGGGTATTTAGAGTTTTACAGCCAAAGTCTTGCAAAATATGGCCAGGAGACACCTGGTCACCAGTGCCCTGATAATGGCCTCACAGTGTTTTTGATGGTATGAATAGTGACTGTGTTTGATTTCCATCTCATGAAAATGAAAACTGACATTCTTGGCAAATGAATGGTTGGGTATCTCCTAGTTGACGAGAAGTGATGAAAAGTTAGAAGGAGTTGGATTCCCACTAATGATAAGAAGCCCAGGTCTGAGCTCCATCCTGGGGACATGGTAACCTGATGTGAAAGCTCTCAGCTCAAGGAAGGTGCTTCGTAATAGATACTGCGGTTGCTCCTTTCCTATGACATGAAATCAAGCTGCAGAATCCAGGATAATCCTTAAGCCACACGAGGCTCTTAACATGTAGAGGTGTCAGTAATCAAATCCGGCTACAACTCAGGGGGGACGCTCCTATTTCAGCACAGCAGAGTTCACTGAAAGAATGTTTTCTTTCCTGATACAATAACGGTTTTGCTGAAAATTTGCAACTCTGAGTAACACGTATGGTCTATTTCAACCAAAGAAGACATATGAGTACAAGCAAGTAAGTTATTTCCCAAAACACCGGACATGGAAGCATATCATTCCTATATTTGCTCAGTTTACCCCAGGTCCTCATGACTGTAGATTCAAGGTTTTGGTTTTCTCACACTGCCAGGAATGCATTCAGTTCTGAGACCGATCTGTCGCACTCATTATAGTGAGATATGTGACAGTCTGCAAACCATCAGCATGAGGATGCATCTCTTATTCAAATTTCACTCTGAGAGAAATCTTACTCAAATCGCTTCTTGTGAAGGAAGTCACGTCAAGAGTCACTAGCTAGTCAGTAATTGGTAGGATCGTGCCCACAAGACCCTCAAACCAGACTTGGTCTTCCTCACCAGACTTCTGTTGAATATCATTGCTACTTACCTTTATGATTGCCTTTCTTATATAATCATTGATGTCCAATTCCATGTTTGAGGAAAATTGGTTTTTCCCATAACTTAAAATATCTAATTGATTTATACCTAAGCTTTTAAAGACTAAAAACTACACGATTTCTTCAAATTGCCTTTGATTAGATGTCAAGATTATTAATAAAAATGTTTAATTTTCCAAGTGTCTTATTATCCTCTTTTTATAATTAGGGTTATCTGATTATTATTATCTAAGGAAACCACAGTGAAAAAAAAACAAATATAAAATAGGAATGTTTTCCATTGTTATAAATGTCAGACAGCATTTAGTAAAGCCAATTCTATTCATGCTTTGTGAGATGCAAATAACTTGATCTCAAGGCCTCTGCCACCTCCTGATCAAACACTAGTGAATTCCACTTCCTACTGTTTTTGCTAGAACTCATCTTGCAGACTAACCACTAATGTGTTTTTTAATCAGTATATGAAATATGTCTATATTTGCCATGTTATATTTGTCCATATGTACACCTACTAACTTAGTAGATTATATTTACCTACTAAATTATTTTGTTGATAATGTTGAGAATACACAAAGCAGAACATACAGAAGTTCCTATATGTGCAATTCAGTTAAATTGTCCAGAGATTCCTGTTCCCAACCTACCATACATTTTCCATTTGTTCTTGTTTGTAGGGATCTTATGGTTGTTTAGACCCATGGACAACAAAATATTTCCTGGTCTTGCACCATCCACAATTGTTGTTCTGTTTAAACCCATCATTGCATTTTCCAATTGCAAGTGCATAAAATTGAGCTATGGGATTATTTTTAATTAAAAACTTATATTGGAAAAATATTCCTACTTCTCCGTAACTAACCTGATACATAATAATGTCCTAAAGAATAATGAAGCCAGAAGGCAGAAGAACCTGTCCCCTCCCATCAACACAAAAAAATGGCTGATACCTGAACATCTACATAGAACTGGAATGTAAGCAAAGAATCTGTTTTATAAATATATGTCTAATGCTACCTCATATAATAACTCAAGAGGTAGAGTCTTAGAATCTAGAAGTTTAATGTGAAAAGAAATATTCAAAGTCATTAAATTTGTAGTCATCCAACCACTACCAAAGATATTAATCCTTAAGGGGACAAATTGCGTTTGAGGAAAGAGAGAACATAACTGAAAAATACATTTTCCCAAAGCTGCTGTGTCCAGTCTGGTAAATTCATTGACCTGTCCTCCACTTTTCCAAGAAATTTTGCAGACCCCCAAAATTGATATGTGGCTCTGAATTAGAGAAAAGAGATATGGAAAGAATACTTCCCTTCCGACTGGATCAGGGCAAAGATGAAAAAATGAAGAGAATTTTCATTTCTAAGCTCCTCAATCACCAATATATCCTCAAGTGATTCAGAAGGCTATTTGAAATTGAGAGACAAATAATTGAAGAGTGTAAAATCAATGGAGAATGACCAAGAGTAAAGGTACCAAAGAACAAAACTTTATGGGAAAATATGGGGAAAAAAAAAAACAAAGCTTGAGAAATGGCTGAGGAGAAAGCAAAGGATAGCAGCCAAGTTATGTAAATAAATGGGAGTAGAGATCAAATTCTAGACCCAAATGCCTCAGCTATATTCAATTTGTATTGGTTTTCTGTCAAGTAAAGCTAATGCAGTTGAATATTCATTGTTTAAAATGCTTTTTTGGATTGTGTACAACAGCCATTGTGGAAATCCAAGAGCATATCTAAATAGTAAAAACATTTTTTGCCAGAACTTTTAAGTGTTCTTAATTGTTAAAAATGCTCCAGAAACTTCAGAACAATCTGCTTCCAACTTGGCCTTTAATTGAATTATTTGCATATATTAAAAAGTTAGATGATTATCGAGGATCTCCATAGCCAAACAAGGATGCATTTGTCCTGCTCCTGAACCTGTTCCTGTAAAGGTAGTGATATTTTCTCATTGAGAAGGTGACTTTACTGTGGGTCTGGGAAAACCTCTCGGTATGAATGTGCTCTCTCTTGAAAGCTCTACCAACCTTCGGGCAGCTTAAGGAAAGACCAATCCAACATTTTATTAGATATAAACATCGAGATTTTGACTAAAGTATTAGGATAAATATCAAATCAATTTGCACAATGCATAACACACAGAACCTGACCTAGACTAATATGCAGATAATGGTTAAGTTTTGTCATCTTTTAATTATTATTATTATAACTTGATATCTTACCAGTTCTTTATTTAGTCTTCCCCCAGGAGGAGGAAATGTAGCTAATGCCTACATTGTCAGGGTTTGGACATGACTCCTCTATCATCTAATTCTTTGTCAATGCCTGAAATCACTTCTGGCTGACACATCAGTACTTGGTTCATTAAGCTACTAAGGCCACTAACTTATCATCCAAATGGGGGATCACAAGCTTTTGCTCCATGCATGCTAAACAGATTAGTGACATCTCACAAATATTACTGTCAACAGCAGTATTTCATAAGGAATGGCCCAAAAATAAAAGAAAAAATCTAGATGGATGGAGCCACAACCATTCACAAGTTGTCCCAGTTCTCATCCTGGGTCCCTGTGGCCGAGGGCAACTCTACTTAGGGCACTATTCATCTATGATACCTCCACTAGAGAAGGAAACTTTTAAAGGATTCATGGATAAGAATTATAAAGTTAGGATATGGAAGATCATATCTGTAGTTTTTTATGCAAGTAATAAGAGTTCAGTGTTGGTAGTCTGTGATAGAATTCTCATCTTGTATGCCAGATACCTCATCTTTAAAGCCAAGCCAATGCATTTCATTTGCAGTCACCACTCTCTTGTCAGGGACAGGTTATGCTTTGCTATTACACTGAGTAGGTTTCAGCAGCCAGACTACGATGGACACGGAAGATAGACCGGGTGATGCACTTTCAAAAAATTAACCAAAGAAAGCCATATGGATCACAGCTGTCCCATTTACAACCACTCCTGGTGAGGACACAGTAAGAGATTTGAAATCTGAAACTGCAGTCTTGCAAAGCTCGCTGAGCAAAGAGTGCCTGGAGCAGCGGTTCTCAACCTGTGGGTCATGATCCCTTTGAGAGTCCAACGACCCTGTCATCGGGGCCGCTCGATTCATAATAGTAGCAAAATGATAGTGATGAAGTAGCAGCAAAAATAATTTGATGTTTCGGGGGTCACCACAACTTGCGGAACTGTATTGAAGAGTCACAACATTAGTAAGGTTGAGAACCACTGGTTTAGAGGAGAGTAGTGTAGCAGGTTATAGGAGACAAAATGTCTTTGGGGTACAGGATTGGGTGTCATTTTGAATAAAATGATAAAAGAAGTCATCCTTGGGTTGTTAGCACTGGGGCGGTGGCCTGAATAGAACACAGATATTGACTGATTGATTCTTTAAGGAGAGATAGAAAAACAAGTGCTAGAACATGCTTAGAGAACATGATCTTTCAAAGTCAGACTGATCTTTAAATGTGTTTTTTCTCTAAATAAGAGGGCCGTTTCCCACAGACACAAATTATCAAGCATCCCATAAATGGAGATACTGCCATAACACTATAGCCCCCCTTGGTAGTTCTATTAATTTATAAGTCAGTGGCTATTTGTTGATATCAAGTTGGGTGTGATTCATCATGGCATTTTATGAGAAAGAATTTAAAACCACCTGGTCCTAGGCCACCCTCATAATTTTTTATCGTGGTTAAGCCTATTTCTTTGTTGCTATGTCAATCCATCTTATTAAGTGTCTTCCTACATGTCACTGTCATTCCACTTCACCAAGCATGATGCTCTTACCCAGTCTACTGAGGATGTGTCCAAAGTGCATGAGAGGAATCTAGCTATCTTCACTCCCAAGGAACATCCTGGCTGCACTGCTTTCAAGACAGATTTGTGTATTCTTTTGGCAGTCCAGGGTGCTTATACTATTCTTTGACAGCACCATAATTCAAGTGCATTGATTCTAATTCCATTTTCCTCATTCAAAGTCCAACCTTCACCTGCACACAAAGTGATTGAACATAGCCTGACTTGGGTCATGCGTACCTTAGTCCTCAAAGTGAAGCCGTGGAGCTTCAATACATCAAAGAGAATTTGTGCGGCCATTTTGCTAAATGCAATATGTCATGTGATTTCTTGCTGCTGCTTAGATAAGCCATGCTTGTGGATCCAAACAAAATAAAATCTTTGAAAATTTCAATATCTTCTCTCTTTATTGAGATGCTACCTATCAATCCAGTAAAGATGTTGGTTCTCATGACCTTGGGTTGCAATCCATCTTGAAGCCTGAGGCCCTCCATATTTCTCATGTATTCTTCCATCTAACTCATCAGCATGTTGGTTTGCCCTGTTTTAAAAATATATCCTGAGTTTGACTGCTTCTCTTAACCAACCCCTCCTGACCAAGTCCCCGAGTTTTCTTGCTGAATTGCTACACAATACACTTTCTTCAGCTTTGTACATCCACCTAGACTACCAATGAAAAGCCACAGTGATCCCTTTAACATTGTTGGATCATGTCCCTTTTGTACTTAAAATATTTCAACAGTTACTCAGTTTGTTCTGATTAAAATGCCCAGTTTATTCATTCAATTGCAAATGTGCTAGATATCTACTCTCTTCCAACTTCTTTCAACTAAGATCTTTTATCCTCACCCTTGCTCTGCTCCAGTCAACTGCTCTATGAATTTGCACGTGCTCTCCTCGTCCTATAATGTTCTGCTTCATTTCCTACAGGGTTCCATCCCTCTGTTCTTCACTGCTCATGCCTCTTCTCAAATTTGTCTCAGGAAGAAGCCTACACCAGCTATCCTTCCATTCCTTCTCCGATTCTCTGTTATTATGCCTTGCAATTGCTCTGGCGAAGGTAAAATATTGATATGACCCTTAACACCCATAATTTTGTAACTCCCATCAAAAGACTGAGTGGGACTATGAAGATAAGGTATAGGAGACTCTAATTCAGGGATTGGTCACTTTTGCAATTTCACTGAGTATGGTAGAGTGAATCATCACAGAAGTAGAAACAAAAATATCATAGTCATAAAGAAAGAGGAGCCACCAGTGAAGCAGGTGTGAAATCTCTACTGGAAGTTGTGAAGCAGCAGGGAAATGAGGTGCTGTAGCACCCAGACTATGAAGTACTGGAGGAATCATACGCAGATGTGAGGCAAAGAACCAGATGTCTTAACCTACAGAAAGAGTAAACCTGAGTGCCTTTGGACAGGAGATTGGCTAACAGCATGTATTGGGCTTCCTTTGGATGTAATTAGCTCTTAGGAAATTGGGAACATTTTCTCTATCAGAGAAGAGTTCAAGGAGCCACATCACTAGGAGACCAAGGAACATGGTTTCTGGCGTGGCTGAGAAGAGCTTCAAACAAATGAATTATTTTCTGATCCTAATTTGTGGTAAACTATCTCATAAACCAGCATAATTGTAACAATTGTCTGTGAGTTCTTTGTAGCCATTGAAACAGATGATGAAGCCCAGCAGAGAAGTTGAGAGGTACGGGAGATATAAAAGGGCATAACTGCTTTGAGAGAGAAAGGCGCTCCCTGCTCATTAAGGTGTAACATTAGCTTTACTGATGTTCTTAATGTTGCACACCCTTGGATTGTGTCCTTCAAATATCCAGTGTCAGATACTTCTTTACAATCATTGACATGAGTTTACTTTAATAATAGTTTTCCTTTCTGACTGACATCCATCGAGACATTCTAGCATAAAAAATATATATATATACTCATGTGGCTCTAAGGATGTACATACCCTGATGTAGTAGGATTGGGTGCTGCCAAAAGCAGGGCGGAGCAGCAACTTGGTGAAGTTTAAAGAAATTAAGTGATTTGCCTAATTTCACAGAGCTTATACTTGTCAGAGTCACACCCTTAACACTAACCTCAAGCCTTGGGGAAAAGAAAATCATCGTTCAGACCATAAATTTTCAACAATCAAAATGCAGTATAATTTGAAGTTCTCCTGAAGTGCTTAAACTAGTTAAGAAGATAAAATGCATGCTTAAGAAATAAGATCCAGAAGAGGTAGATGTTTCCCATACACTGAAAACTTCCAATTATATCTCTGTGTCTGAGCTTTACTTGAACCCTTAGGATAATAATGTCTGCCTTATTATCTCCATCAGTCAGAGCAGACAGCTATGTTGCAGTAACAAACAACCCCTGAATCTCTACAGCCAACAATGTACTTCTGGTTCACTCTGCTTGTCCATGGCAGGTCAATTGTAGACACTCATATTCTACCTAAGACACACAAAGGAATATGGCAGATCTGATGACTCTTCCATTTATAAATTGAAATCAGAAAGTTTAGAAATGAGGCTGCCTCTAACCATCAAAACAATAAAACACAATCATTACTGTAGCCAAGCATCAAGTTCACCCTATTTCCATGGATTCTCTAACCAACCTGGTGATGTAGTTGGTGAAGCATTTGATTACTACTAGAAAGGCTGAAAACCAACAGCCACTTCATGAGAGAAAAATGAGATAGTCTGCTTACAGACTGAAAAAAAAAGAATTACAGCGTTGGGCACCAAAGAGAGCAATTCTACTCTGTGCTATGAAGTCCCAGTGAACGGGAATTGACTTGACAGTTGTAGGTGTTTTTGCTTTTGCTTTTTAACCAGCCATATTGCACCCAAATGAAAATCGGACCATTCTGAGTATGGGTGTTTGGTGACAGATCGTTAACTACTATTCAATGTGTTCCCGTTGTTATTTAACACCATATAACATCTGAAGCACCTAGAAGAAACAACTTTTCCCCATCTTCACTCTTGAAGCTTAAGTGTTTCACTTTCTAGTTGCAATGATAAACGGTTTTAAATGGGAAAAGACACATACCATTATTTAAGATCTTCATCAATTCTAGTGAAATAAAACTCCTAAGTATAGTCCCTCTCCATTTTTTTCCTTACTGTAAGAAAATTACCCACAGAACATAGATTTGAAACTTGATCTTGATTTCAGAAGTCAACAATGAGCTTCCTTCCAGTTTTCTGAAAGTCGCACACATTAGTTCTTTTTTAAAAAAAATATGATACTCATTTACCTGACATATCAGCTTTCCAGCCAAAACCCAGTATGAACTTCTTGAACAAAGTTAACTTGACTTGCTTGTGGCAGACACAGTAAAGATCCAGTGCTAGTGTTCCCTTCCCTTCTTTATCTTGATCAAGGTGCTGTTTTGTTTTTTTTGTTTGTTTGTTTGTTTCTATAGCTTGGTCCAACAGAAGTACAGCAGAAGGACACATCAAATGAGGGCCTTGACCTACTAGCTATGGCAGTGTGATGATCATACATTTAGTGCTAACACGAGGTCTGTGGGTGTGGTATCTTATGTTGTTGCACTGCTGTGTCCGTGCCCAGGCCTAAACATGGGAGATGTGCACCTTACAGAACATGTGAAAATGCTAGGGCTTTCAAATATTTATCAGATCATTTTAGACCCCAGAGGACAATCACTAAGTTAACCTGGTGGAACCACTTACCAGGAGTGCTAGACATAGATTTCATTGGTAACTCACTGTCTTCAAGTCAATTCTGATGAGTGACAAACCTGTTAGACAGAGTAAACTTTGCCGAGGTTATAGACCTTTATAAGAGCAGACAGCCTCTTCTGTCTCACACAGAGGATATGGTGCGTTCAAACGACTGACCTTGATGAACAGTCAACATATAATCTACTGTGTCTCCAGAGTGCCTCATCGAGACAGCTGCGTCAAAACCAAGGTGCACTCCAATCATTTTTTCTGACTTACCTTATATTTCACCTATTTTTTCTTTTCTGAATGCCATTTCCCGTGTGAACCCATTAGCATGCATTATTTCCTTATCAGTAGATAAAGAAAATAAGCCACTTAAAACAAGATTAGGAAGCATAATTCAATTGAAATTAATAGCACAGATCTCGACACAGTTTGCCCTGGCTTTTATCCTTGACTTGCTGTGTGACCTTGGGCAAAATATTTATCTTCCCAAAATTTGGCTCCAGATTTCCCATCTGTAAAATGCAACAAAGGATAGAATTTCATCCATAGGTTTTCTAGAAAATTAAAGAGATAATTAATGAAAAACTCCATACTCTGTCTGGTACATAGTTGCACTTCAGTAATTTTAGCAAGTTGAAAAGAGTTAAGGACAAAAATTTAGCTCAGGTTAAATTTTTAAAAACCATAAGTGATAGGAAGATACAGTGAAACATGATAAGGGGAAAATAGAGATTTTTTTAAAAGAAACATTCTGATAGAATAACATATGCTTAAGACAAAAGGCAGTAATGTGGGAGGATGGACAAAAAAGAGAAACATGTTCCCAGAATAAAAAACAACTCTCAAATCTGAACCTTTATAAAAATGTTAGTAATGGATTCTGCATGAAACACTGGAGAGTGATAATAGTTATACTAATCATAATGCTTAATTTAAAAGATAAACAAAAAAGCCATGCTGATAGGGGTCCAGAGCCCAGTGAGGAAACAGATGGGAAGACCATTCATAACATCAACAAACATAGGCGCTAGGTCAGGGGGGTAAGGGGATCCAGTGGAACTCAAAAGTCTGTCTCTCAATTAGACCACATGGGCATCAGAAATTTTTAATATGAGATATCTTTTCATTGAAGTAATAAAATGAGATCATTTTCTTTCTCTTGCAGTAGGATAGAAAGGTTGGTCCAAGTAAGTGCAAAGCCAAGTAGACTAGAAGAAAGTGATTATTAGAAATTCCAAGCACCTTGTGCTTTCTGGAAACTAAAAGAACTTATTTGGAGACTTGTACAAGTGGACAACAAATCGTGTCATATTTGGAATTTCTTGTGATGACAATGGTAAATGTTGAGACTAGCCAAGCTGGGGAAAGTAATGAAACTGGTCAAAGGTTGGAGGGAGGGAGAGCTATAATGTGAAGTTGTTGTAGACTTTTAGACATAGATTCCCAAGTTAATTTTTTTTCTTGGCCCTTGAGTCAATTTCAACTCATAGAGAGTCTATACAATAGAAACAGCCTACCCCTGATGATTTCTGAAGCTGTACATTTCTATGGGAGCAGAAAGTCTCCTCTTTCTCTCTCAGAGCAGCTGGTGGATTTAAACTTCTGAACTTGTGATTAGTGGACCAAAATGCCACCTGGGCTCCCTCCATGTGACCAAGTCCATAATAAGATTGTGAGATAACTTCTGGTAGACAAATTACAGAGAGAGTTAAGTGGATGGATGATGAGTTCTATTTTCTTCTGAGTTTGAAATCCAGGCTCAACCTCCATAAAAAATAACTCAATGCAGTTGAATGGCTCTGTACCTTGGTTGTTGAGGATAAACACATTTGTTATCAATATACAAATCGATTGACTCTTTTGATCTATAGGTTGCTATTTCTTCCCAAGCAGTATGTCTTATTTCTACAAGCTTTATATTCCTGGATCTACAGGCAATATCATATATATTCCCTGTTCTCTTACACAGAGATATCCCATGAAGGACAGAGCTGGTGACTGAACTAAAGGTGCCAAAAATAGTGGTAGGAAGCAAATAGGATCACATGGGATAACAACTGGTTCTTCAGTAGGAAAATTCTTGCAAGCAGCTAATCAATTGAAATGCTGAAAGTTAAAATCATATAATAAATAAAGAAGACCAATTAATAAATGATTTGAAGTTTTTTTCCTAACACTAAAAAGCTTTTATTTTATTTCTAACATGATTGGTTGGTTTTCTGTTTGTTGCTGTTTTCATTTGAATGACAGTGTAAAAATGCTGTGTTTTCCAAATAAAATCAATTGATAACTTCTTCATCTCAACATAATTTCCTTTTCATTAAAAAGAAAATTATATCTTGGACTAACATATACCACCTGCACGGAAACAAGAGCCCTGGATACCTCTAACCTCACTGTCTGATGGATAGTTCTCTCTACACATCCTCCAGTGCCCCAGCCTTGCCAGATTGACATCTGCTCTCTCCTTCCATCATGCCTTCTTGCCAGGAATGGCCCATCTACTGCCACCCTCCAGACTTGAACATCCTGATGTATAATGATATCTCCTTCTCTCCTGTCTTACTCTTCATCCCTTGCCAAGTGGTCTCTATTTCCTCCTTCCCCAATGCCCTGTAGGCCCCTGTTCTCTCTAGTTATGTTTCCCTCTCTGCTCTCCTCCAGACAAAAGTGCTTACTTTTGCTTCGTTCCGTTCTCTCAGGTTTATCTCATACCTTTCCAGATTTAGTCTGGGAATGTTCACAGGAATACATATGAAAAGCACCCTAATTGTTCCCCAAAGAGAAAGGCTTGAGAGAGAAGAGAGAAGTGCCACAGAATAAGGCCATGGTTATTCATCACAGCTTCTTACCCATCAAGAGGGCACAAAATGCCATTCCAAAACTCGACTCTGGTTTGCTGGCTATACTTAAACCCCCGCACTCCTAACATTTGAGAACTGTTGAGATGGAGGGCAGCCCACTCAGAATGTGGAGTGTCTGGGGGCGGGGGGGAGTTTGTAATAATCTACACTTGTTTTGTGTTAGTAGACATTTGTAGAGGATTCGATGGAAAACTGGCAGCCATACGTAACATTCTATATGAAATATTTTTTATGAACCACAGGGATTCCCTTTCATTCTTATAAACTGGGTGGGAAAGAGAACACACACACTCACAAACAAAATAAAACCATCTAAAGCCCCTTTCTGACTGACTGTAAGTATTGAGGGAGGGGGGCATGAATGGAGTCAGAGAATAAATGCTTGAGATTTAAGGGCTAGAGGAAGCTATAGACAGCTTTCTTCCCAACCCTCTCAAATTGCAGATGAGGAAACAGGCTCAGGGTGTGTGCAGCTTTCCCAAGGTCGCAGTTAGTTAGGTTTTCAGCAGGGACTAGAATTTAAATCTTAACATCCCAGTCCAGTCTTCTTAAGTGTTAAAGAAAGTTGGGAAACAAGCGCAATTTCCCGAGGAATTGTGTATTTACACGTAAAAGGAGTTTTTGCATCCCTGAGAAAAGACACATTCGGCATGACCATCTGGTTTAAAATATGGAGCTGTTACCTCGAGAATTCTGCTGGAGGAAAGTTCTTTCAGGCAAGTTCACCATCTTCCTGCTGGGTTTCCTGAATCCTCTAAGAAACTTATCCCAGGGCCCAGAGTTCCTTCTATGGATTTTGCACACAAGAAGCAAAACCAGCAGCTTCTGAATTATGATCCCTGAGCTATTTGGGGTTTGGCATCCCTTGCAGTTTAGCAGAGAAGTAAATTTTCAATTTCCAGAAGAATGAATGTGGAAAGGGCGAGAAAAAGAAATGTTTTTAACTGAGCAGTGAAAAACAAACTGAGGGCTTTACGTTGAAAGGCAGACAATAATGTCATTGTAATGTATATGCTATACATACATATCACAATGTATAAAATAATTGTCCAATATATGTAAAATATATATTATACAATGAAATTAGATCTCTCTCTATCTGTCTGTCTGTTGAAACTAAATTCTCAAAAGATTTTAGTAAGAATACAATCGCATGCCTATGTATACTTGGTGAACCTCTTGAGGTTTTGAAAGAAACAAAGTGAGATGAAAGGAAAGCCCAGTTGCATGCAAAAAAACCTAGTCTTTCTCTGATATCACTAAAAAATAATTACTCTCAATGACACTGTGACCTTGCTTCCATTCCTTTTCTCAGAATGGGGAATAAAATAATAGCAATCACTAGGGAGAAATCCTATATGTCCCTGGCAGCATAATGGAACATACCAGAGAAAATTAACAACTTCATGTCAAATAGGTTTCTGCATCATAGTAATCTCCTGTTGAGCATTCATCATTTAGGCTCAGCTTTTTCAAATGGCCCTCGTCAAATTTCCAATCAGATATACATGCACACTACAAAACAATCATATGTTCACGTGCACCCCATGTGCTTGCTTGCGCACGTGTGCGCACACACACACACACACACACACACACACACACACATGGCCCTGAAGTCAACACATGGCTACAATTTTCTTATTGTCCCAAATTGAATTTGAATATACAGTAAGCCAGCTGGATGATGATAGTTTTACAAGGTCTGGAGATAATTTATCAGTTGAACTTCAAAGGCCTTTCAGTCTTTCTAAACTCGTCAGTATTAAGCACAAAAATATGTAATCATTTGAGAAGAAAAATATTAGAATTAAACAAAGGTCAACTAGTCTTGAATCAATGCAACTTTCCAAGCTATCCTACTTTCCTCTGTCCATATTTCCCTAATCTGTCAGTCATTCAACCATAGGAATCACATCACTGGTGTCCTTAGCTCTGGGGAAGGAAAGCCCATGAGAAGCAATATGGAAGAGGACATATATTTCCCAAGAGTAACATAGTAGAAATTTTCACAAATTTCTACTTTGGGGTGACTCACAGGTAAAAAAAGAGCTGTTTGTTTGGAAGGCAGTTGCTTGCTGTAATTTCATGGAAACCCATGCCTGAAGTTTAGTAATGGATAAGAGAGAAAGAACATGAGTGAGGCTGGGAATCATTTGAACATTTGGTTATCTCTCAAAAGTCTTAGCAAATGTCTCTGTTGAGTGGATTCTGAATCATACTAACTCCATATGTGTCAGAAAACAGCACTCCTCAGATTTGTTTCTAATATTTTGCTTGTTATTCTGTAAAGTTTTTTTAGTTTTTTGTTTTTTTTTTAACCACAGAGACAGATCATCAAACGTGTCTTTAGAGGTGTTGGTGAGTTGAAAAGGGAATCCTGGTGATGTTGTTGGGGAATCATTGGATTGCTAAACACAGGATTGGCTGTTCAAACTCAAAAAGCCCTTCGTGGGAGAAAGTTATCTAGTGCTAAGAAGATTTACAACTCCAAAAAATCATAGAGAGAGTCATTGGGATTCAGAGTTGATTCGATGGCAGTTGTAGGTACGAGTCAACATGAATCTCCAATGCTAGTGAGCAGCCAAGTGTATTAGCCCTACGCACCACCAAGGGACTCCCTCAAAAGCATTGCCATCAAGTCCTGGTAGCATAGTAGTTAAGAATCGGACTGCAATTCACAGGTGAGAAGTCTGAAACTACCAGCAGCTCCACGGGAGCAAGATTGGATTGTCTATTCCTATGAGCAGTTACAGTGTGAGAAACCCAAAGTAGTGTCCCTATGAGTCAACACTGACTGGATGGCCATGAGTTTGTTTCTGTATTTTAGCTTGAGGGATTCCCTCAAGTCCTCTAAAGTACCTGATTCATGTGAACTACTTGTTATGAACTGGTGATGGTGAAGTCCTGGAGGCGTAGCTAACCTTCAGAGCAGTATTAGAAGTAGGTATTGTTGCAACTCTCATTTGCATATGATAAAAACAAATTTTAAAGCAGTTTTATTGATTTCATCCAACAGCATTTTGGAAAGTTGGCACATAGCAACAGTTTGGTGTGACCCCTAAATCCATGCTTTTAATAGCATACTGTGGTGGAAAACAGTGGGAGTCTGAGACCTGATCTTTGCAAAGTAACAACACATGCCCTCTCTGGAAAAGGCTTTCTTTCTAGGTTGTAACTAACAGAAAAGAACATGGAGATGTGACAGAGTAAGCACAAGTTCAAAAGTTCAGAATCCTTCTTGTTCTTGTTAACAATTTACAGTTAAGTAGATTTCCAGTTTGCAGATACTCATTTAACAACTGTATGTTCAAGGAATTCTTCTTCAGGAACAAGAAAGACAAGCTATGAACATAACTAGAAGAAGACACAAGGCCCCTTCTCCTGTCCCCACTGCTAATAATTTAGTGGATGGTTTAAGACATGTACCAAATTATTTTCAGGACAAGCCAGATGGATATCATATCCAAATTGGAGCATAAGAATATGTTCCCAGAAAAGGTAGCATTTAAATTGGTAATTGTAGGATGGAAAGAATTTTCAGTGGCTGATTTTGGAACAAGATTTTCTTGGTTGGGAAAATGCTGGCAGAAAAGATCCAGACATGAATGTCCAGGCTTATTCAAGGACATCTCGAGATCGCTATGAGCAGTGAAAAGAGTTGAACAGGGCTTAAGAAGTGGTGAAAAATAATAAGACTGAGTTCATGTTGCTGAAAATTACATATTGTTTTATTTTGTTTTTTGCTAAATTGGTTGTGCACAACAGCATTGTGTAAGGAGTATCACATTGTGCACAATAACTAGCGCAGTACTGGAAATCTCATTGAAAACATTTTTAATATAATAAATTTAACTTGGATATCTTTGTTGACTTCTTTTTTACCCCTCACTATGGGCTGAAGTTGACTCATCTCCTAGGAAGAACAAATTGACTCCTGGTGTTCTTCAAGTTCTCAATACCCCCCAAAAACACCACTATTGAAATGTCGTAATAGCATTTCATGCTAACAAATAGAGTAATGGAGAGAATTTCCTTCCCAAGCTTGCACCACAATCATTGTATGATTACCTTACACTACCACGAATAGTAAAGGTGATAACCTCTCTTTTCAATGTATGTGCATGCCATACAGATAGCACTAAACTCTCTACATTGCCCCCAGGGGATCTGGAAGGATTAAGATCTTGCTGCTCCTGGTAGGTGCTGTTGAGTCAATGCTAACTCATAACAACCAGACGCATGACAGAAGAGACAACTATCTGGTACTGCACCATCCTCACACTTGCTCCTTTGTGTGAGCCCACTGCCACAATAACTGAATCATGGAGGGTTTTCCTCTTTTTGCTAGACCTCCACTATCATCTTAAAATCCTGTTTCTCTGTAGTTACTAATTAACTTACTATTTCATTGTTGAGAATATTAAAAGCAAAAATGGACACCATTTCAACAGTTTTTGCATTTCTGTCTTCCTCTTAATATAGCATGAATGGGATGCCCCCAGTGAGCCAAAATAATCGAGGGACAGAGTCTGTCCTTGAATCCATCACATAGTTGGATACTATATTTACTCTTCTGAGTATTACATTTTGAAGCACATCTACATTCCAGTGCCAGGTTTCATGCCTGCCTTTGTGTGGCACACAGGTTAAACTTAAACACTAGGAAGGGAACTTCATAGAGATCTCAAGTTGTCTCCAATTCCAGAAGGCAGCAGATGATAGCAGTGTACATGAACCTTCTTGAAAAATCTAAGTTTAGAAAAGTTAACTGCAACTTTTACGTTTTTGGAGTGATAAATGGAAGGGCTCCAGCAAATGTGACTGTTCATGTTCCAAGGGTTAGTGGCCCCAAAGCAGTTCCCTCAAACCAATGCTTGGCACCTTAAGGAAAGTTCTGGTTCATTAACTTTGAAATTAACTCAGATGTAAATGCATGATTTGAATCCAAATTCTGAGCTTGATTTGCCCTCTGGCTAAACATTAGTTCTGAGTAGCATCAATATGGGGTTTCAAATTGAGAGCTTAAACAAATAAGCACCCCAACCCCTTTCCTTTTAGAATTCAAAAGCAATCACAAGAAGATGGGGAAGATCCCCACCCCAGCCCTTTTAATCACAGCTCTGATTTTATAATTAAATTCAGCCCAAACTACACTTTTTTGAAAGATATTACTTTATAACAAATTTACTTAAAATTAGATGTAGTACAGACTCCACATTGACCACACACATCAAGACTATCATATCATGGTTTTGTACAACCTAGAATGCAAGCCAAATAGACACAATTATTGCAAATAAAACTTCATCTTAGTGACATCAAGGCTCTTCTGAAGCAATGCTGGTTCACAATTATTGATATTCTGTGGGACTATAGAATGAACAGTGAGAATTTACTATTGTAGACTGCATTGTATTGCCTGCATGTGGAAATTACTGCTCTGTCTTCTGTATAAAACAAGCACATTTAAGAGAGTATGTCTCTTTCCTGTGACTTTTTTGCCCCCAGAAATAATGGGTGTGTATATACATATGAATATTTTTTGAACTAAATCCTATTTTTTCCAGTGGTTTATTTCCTTCATAGGAAACCTATGTTTATATTCTAGACCATGTTTTATGATTTTTTTCCTCAATAAATTCTTAATTAACTAAAGTTTTGTCGGACCTTTGTTAGTTAATTAACTTATTTTTACTTCAGTCCTCAATCAAGTGAAGACTTTAAGTCCAGGCATTATATACTGTCAAGTCTGGAAGCACATATTTTGTAAACTGATTTATCTGGGTTTCTTTTTTTCCTGACTTGTCTCTATTTTCTAAAGTATTCTTATACTGGCAAAATCTGGCAAAGTCTGGCTTCACACTCAGTTTTCAACACCAGTGTCCTGTTCAAAACCTCTTCTTTTTGAGTGGAGATCATTACTTTATTAAGAGTAGGGATACAGGGAGATTGACAGAGAAGTCATTCTTCCATAGTAACAGATGAAACTCTCCAGAGCATATGTTTATCAATAATTGTGAATCAGGTGAATTATTAGCATTTGGCCATTTTATTGCTATGATTGAAGTAAAGACTCAAATGTTTGCCAAAACTCACTTTCCGCAATGCCTCCTTTGCCCAGGGTTTTCTAAGAATCAAAATAAACACAGGTCATTTCCACATTTGCAAAGCATCAATGAAGAGGCAGAAGCTTAAAGCTAGAGCTGGCAGAAAAAGACAAGTCCAGAAGAATCCTTTGAATGAGGGATGATAAGAACACAAGACAGAGAAATTTCACTTCTGTCTTTGACATTCATGATGCCCAAATGATAAAAATGGAGCTACAGGTGTCCATCATTACAACAATTAAAATAAAAAACAAACAAACACAGACCAAAAGAAAGAGAGAAACCAATAGATAAAAGACAATTGCCTTTATTTGAAGACTTGAACTGAGACAGCCCTAAAGTCAGTTGTACCTCCTTGGACTTGGGCTACAAGGGATTGTCAGAAACCATGATAGGCTATAAAAGAAAACACTTCAGGAAAATGGAGCCATTGAGTATGCATTTAATTGCATCCTAACTGATGGAAAACAAAGTTCTCACAACTGGCCAACTGAATTCGCTGATAGCATCATGATAAAGGTAAGAAAGATTGATGTTGTCAGGCACATTGTCTTGTTTGAACCCACAATCAATGTTCAAGGAAACAGCTGTCAATAGATCCAATGGCACATTCTATCGAGTCAATCAGCTGCACAAGGCTCCTTTGAACTGTTGAAAAATTAAGATATTACTTGCAGGACTAAGAAGCATCTGACCCAAGTCACAGTATTTTCCATTGTCACATATGCATGTGGTGATTGGACGTTGAATAAGGAAGACTGCAAGAGAGTTGATGCAGACAAAGGATTGTGCTAATGAAGAACATTGAAAGCATCATGTACAGCCAAAAGACTAAACATATCTGCCTTAAAAGTACAGCCAGCATACCCTTTATAGTCAAGAATGGTGACATTTCACCTCCAGACTTTGGACCTGTTCTTAGGAGAGACTAACTCCAGGAAAAGGACTTCATTTTTGATAAAGTAGAGGGGCAGAAAAAGAGTAGAAGACCCTTGGCAAAATGGGTTGACACAATGGCTATACCACGGGGGTCCAACAGAACTCTTGTGAGGCTGGTGCAAGAGTGGGAGGGGTTCCATTCTGTTACTGTACCCCAGGTCATGAGGAGTCAGAACCAACTCACTCAATGGCACCTAAGCACAAAAACAAAGTGAAGTCCTCTCCCAAAGTGTCTCTGTCTTAAAGGAGGATTCTCAAAGAAATAAGATAAAATGGGTCTGTAAACCCTTAGACTTCCCCGCTTTATAAGCAGCACCTTAGTATCTAAGCTGAACATTTTTTTTCGGACATCCTTTAGAAGTTTTTTTTTTTGTCCTAAGGAATGTACACATACACACATCTAATTTGTGACCTTGCATGGCCTTGAATTGATTATGTGTATTTATTTGTAAAGCATTCCTCAGCTAGATGTAAATTGTAAAGTCCAACTACAATTGGATAACAAGAAAGCTTTCTGTTTCTTGTGCTTTCCTTTGATTTTGAGGTACTTTTTTTTTTTTTTTTTTTTTTTACTTTTAACTTGAAGGATTTCAATCCAAGAAAATGGGAGCACTCTGTAATTGAATGTTTATGCTTTCCATCGAATCTTAAAATCTCCAACAAAACTCATTTACATACAGCTACTTGCTCACGACACCCCTAACCACTGAATAAATAACAGGGGATGAAAACTTATCAAGGAAATGGAAAAAGACCTCTCATGACTTAACCTGTTTTGAGAATATGCCTGTTAAATAAATTTTACACGTGATCTGAAGTGCGAGCCAAGGAAGTACATATGGTGAAACTTTAGCAAACACTTACTAGGGGAGTAACTCACAAAGGAATTGAAGATCCTAGCCGCATATTTAATTTTTTCACCCAAACTGTTAAAATGTTATGTCATTTTTCACTGGAGAATGTAGGTTGGCTAATGGATTTAACACTACCATTTGGTCTAATTTCCTGATGTCTGCTCCAATCATTGTAGAAGCCTCTTTTCAAAAGGAAAAAATGAAAAGAAAACATCTTGGTGCTTTATCTCTTTGTTTTCTTTGTTTTCATATAGGCACTCTGTTATTTTTACTCACTGAAAGCTGTGGTTGGTTGAAAATGAAATGATTTAGCATCAAGACAAGTTTTAATGTGCTAACCTATTCCTGGGACCAAAGTGATGGAGATACAAACAGGTTGCAAACATGCCACACACAGGCAAACACAGAAGAACGATGATACATTTTATTCTATGCAAAATGTTTCACTCTGGTTTTAATTATTTTTATTACTGCTTATGCACATCTCATTTTACTGCCTTCTAACAACAAAAAGAACATGCTGGGTGTGGCTAATTTTTCCCTATGGCAGTGACTATTCCATTCAAAGCAGTTATCCTCTCAATGATTTGGGCTACTTTTCTTTGTTGTTAGATTTTTCAAAACTGGCATGACTGTGTCTAGGTGGTGCTGGTGCTGTTAGGTGTCATGAGGCCTTTCCAAATCATAGCAACCCTCAGTGCTACATTAGGAAACACCACTCAGTCCTGCACCATCCCCACTATCGTTCTTAGGTTTGAGGTCCTTGCTAAGGGTCTTCCTCTTTTGGGATGCCTCTTAACTTTGCCAATGATATTGTCCTACTCCAAGAACCAGTCTTTTGTGAAAATATGCCCAATGTAACTTAAATGAAGCCCCTCTATCCTTGCCGCGATGGACTATTCTGGCTGCACTTCTTCCAAGAAAGATCAGTTTGTCTTGGCAGTCCATGATACTTTCACTATTCTTTGCCAGTAGATAATTCAACTGCATAAACTCTTCTTTGATCTTCGTTATTGAATGGCCAACCTTCCCATGCATGTGAGACTATTTAACACACCCTTGGGTTACAGCAGACAGACTTTAGTCCTCAAAGTAAGTTCTTTGCTTTTGGACATTTTAAAGAGGTTTTGTGCAGTAGCTTTCCCCAGCACAATGAATTGTTTGATCTCTGGACCAGAGAGCGCCCTCACGACTTCAATCCTTTCATAGATTATCATTATGCCATCTTTTACCTCATTTGTGAGCATTTTTGTTTTCTTTACATTGTGTCATAATCCATATTGAAGGCTGTGATCATTAACCTTCATCAGTAAGTGCTTCAAATCCTCCTCACTTTCAGCAAACAAGGTTGCGTCATATGCATATCACAGATTGTTAATACATTTTCTCCAAGTTCTGACACTGCACTCTCCTTCATTTAATATGGCCACTCGGATCATTTGCTCAGCATACATAGTGAATATGTGTGGTGAGAAGATCCAGACCTGTTACTCATCTTTCCTAATTTTAAACTATACAGTATTTCCCAGGTGAGAAACACTATATTGAAGGGAGAACTGTTTGTCTGGCAAAGATTTCTAAGTAGGTGTCTTAGTAATCTATTTCAGCTATCACAGAAATACCACAAGTGAATGGCTTTAACAAACATATGTATTCTCTCATGGTTCAGTAGACTAAAATTCAAATATAGAGAAAGGCCATGGTAAGACCTTTTAGCCTGTCATTGTTTTTATGTGCTATTCGGTCAGTTCCAACTCATAATGACACAGTGCACAACAGAATTGTAATCCAGATTGAAAGTTGAGTTCCTTGTGCTCCATCAGCAAATTCTTTAATTCCTCCTTGTTTTCTGCAAGTAAAGTTGGGTCCTCTGTCTTTCCCTGGTTGTTAATAAACTTTCCTGATACTCAATTCTTCTTCATATAATCAAGCTTTTCTGATAATTTATTCAACATACAGATGAAATAAATATGGTGAAGAATTCAACCCTGACACACATTAATCCTGATTTTAAATCATGTAGTATTCTGTTCACACATTTGCCTCTTGATCCATGTACAATTTTCAGATGAGCACAATGAAATGTTCTGGAATTCCTATTCTTTTTAGAGTAATCCAGCTTGTTATGACCCACATAGCCAAATACCTCTGCATAGTCTATGAAACATAAGTAGACATCTTTCTGGTAGTCTCTCTTTTGAGTCAAGGTCCATTTTACATCAGCAAGGATATTCCCCATCCTCTTCTAAATCCATCTGAACCTCTGGTAACACCCGGTCAATATACTGCATCAAAGTTATTGGGTGATTTCCAGCAAAATTTTACTTGCGTGTGATGTAAATGATATTGCTATATAATTTGATCATTCTGTTGGGTCACCTTTCTTTGGAATGATTACAAATATAAATATCTTCTAGTAACTTTGCCAAGTAGCTGTCTTCAGATTTTTTTGCATAGACTAGTGAGTGCCTCCAATGTTTCTTCAGCTTATTGAAGCATCTCAATTTGTATTCCATCAATTCCTGGAACCTTGTTTTTGACTAAGGCTTTCAGCATTGAATTTCCTCCTTTGGTATCACTTATTCTTGCTCATATGCCACCTTCTAAAATGGTGGAATGACAACTAAATTTTTTGGTCGA
This sequence comes from Nesogale talazaci, assembly GCA_004026705.1. Taxonomy (NCBI): domain Eukaryota; kingdom Metazoa; phylum Chordata; class Mammalia; order Afrosoricida; family Tenrecidae; genus Nesogale; species Nesogale talazaci. The sequence goes on from PVJH01000584.1 coordinate 54,259, forward strand.
GTGATTCTGTATATTCTTTCCATCTTCTTCTGATGTCTCCTGAATCACTCAATATCTTGTCCCTAGAGTCTTTCAATATTTCACTCAAAGCTTGAATTTTTATTGAGATATTTTAATTTAATATGTGCTATGCATGATCTTCCATTTTGCTTTTCTGATAATAGGTCTTGTGTATTTCATTATAATATTTTACTTTCTCTTCTTGAGCTGCCCTTTGAAATGTTCTGTTCAGCACGTTGACTCCATCCTTTCCTCCATTTGCCTTAGCCATTCTTTGACTAAGAGCAAGTTTCAGAGTCCCTGCTGATATACTTTGACCTTTTCTTCCCCTTTTCCATCTTCTTTAATGACCATTGCTTTCTACATGTGTTCTATGTCATTCCATAGCTCATCAGGTCTTTCATTCATGTCCAATGAATCAAATCTCTTCCTGAGAAGTTCTCAAAATTCAAGTGGGACAGACTCAAGGTTGTTTTGGCTCTTGTGGATTGTTTTAATTTTCTTCAGCTTTAACCTGTATTACATATGAGCTATTGATGATCTGTTTCACAGTCATCTGATGGGCTGGTTTTAGGTACTGATAAACTTTCCTATCACCTCTTTCCATAGATGTAGTCAATTTGATTTCTGTATGTTCCTTTTGGAGAAGTTAAAAGGCATAGTGGCTATTCATGTTGTGGAAAAAAGAGCATTTGTTATAGTTGTTGATCTTGCAAAATTCTATCAAGTATAGTCTGGCTTCCTCTTCCTTTCTAGCATCAAAACTATATTTTCAAAGACTGTTCATTTCTCTTCATTCCCATCATTTACATTCCAATTGTCAATAAGTATCAATGCATCTTGCCTCAATGCTTCTGAAAACTAGACATCAAATAAGGAAGATTGAAGGAAAGTTGATGCATTTGAATTGTGATACTGGAGAAGAATACTGAAAATATCATGGATTGCTAAAAAGACAAACAGATATTTCTTGAATGAGGTAAGGTCAGAGTGCTCCTTAGAAGCAAAGATGGCAGGCAAAGCTTTGCCTTACAAACCTTGGACATGTTGTCAGAAGAAACTAGTCCCTAAAAAAGAAGAAGGCACTCAACAAGATGGATTGACACAGTTTCGGGAATGATAGGATCAGGGCATAGGCACCATTAGGAGAAAGGCACAGGACTGGGCAGGGTTTAGTTCTGTTGCGTGGGAGTGAATGGACTTGTAGCACTAAACAGCAAGAGCAAACAACTTGACCACATTTTTTATCCATTTCCAGAGGAAAACATTGAAGACTCTTTCTATGTCTTCATCAGTAATCAATGGCTTGCTTATTCTCTTTCCCGCTCCCCCTGCCCCCACATTGGTTTGGTTCTGAGGAAGCTTGTTTCTTGGCTTTCATTGAAGATCCTCAGTTTTTGGCACCAGGATTGTCTTGGGGCTAGAATTTTCTCAATGCAGGGAATCCAGTTCCAAAGAACACACTCCACTTCAGACTCTTCCTTCTTGATGGTAGTAGATGCCTCTCTCTTCCTCCCCTATTGTCTCTTATAAGATAAAAGATTACAGGCCTCCCCATAGAATAGTGGTCAGCAAACTATGGCTCACAAGCCATCTGTGGCTTTTTCAAGGTGAACACGCGGCTCTGAAGTAATATTGAAAACATTTGAAGGTTTTTATTTCATATCACAGTGATTTCATTTGTTTGGAAAAAAATATATTTAAGGCATCAAGAGTTTACCGATCCCTGCCCTACAATAACAGTGGTATAATTAAGTGTGTTGCAGACCACTCTTCATCCTTTTATAGCTGATTTATCTTAGCAAATTACATGATGAAAAATCATTACATCACAGTCACATTACAATCACTATGTAACTGTGGAACCATTGAAAATAGCCAGGAGAGGAATGAACCTTTTGTACCCCAAGGTTTCTGCACACTGGAACTTCTTGGTCCAGGAAACAGATCTGGCAGCAGAGAAGCTGCAACACCAGCACCAAAAGCGGGAAGCTGAGACACAGCAGTAGACTTCCCAGCCCACAGAACAAGCAAGACAAGTAGCCTCAAAGAGCACTGTAACATTGTATGAGCAGGCCAGATAGCAAGTTGAAAAATCCAGGACCAAAGACAGACCTCCCTTTAGACACAACAGAGAAGAATTTATCCTGACTGAACAACTGTATCCTGAGCATTTCCAACCTAAGTTTTAACATGTAATCCTTCCTTATCAACCCCATAATCATAATTATTGACTGTGTGTTTTGTGTAGCCATTGAAATGAATTCTAAAACCCAGCTTAAAAGTATATAGTGTTGTGGGAGACAGAGAAATCTTGTGGGAGGGACAGGCATCGGAATCGATGGGGCGAGGCACGTCTGACCTGTGCCTTGAAGCTGGATGAGGTCAGACATGGCAGCTGATTGGTTTCTTCACCAGTAGATACAAAGACCCGCTAGCAGCACAAGAATCTAAGATAATTGAAGAGAAAATGTTTTGTCAACAATTTAGTTTCAGATGCCTACAGCATTGAAAGAAAAACTTTCTGTTTTTAAGTCACCAAACAGATAAGAAATTCTACGAGCATCTAAGAAAGCTAATGTCACCCTGTCTAGCCACAGGCCTGCTTCTTACTTACAATACAGAAAAATATTAGCGGGTGAGAAGTTGAGACGGAGCCGCAGGAAGGAGTCAGAGCTCAGTTAGGGGTGAAATACACATATATAAGCTTTATTGGAGGTAGGGAAGGACTTTGGAGAAGGGAAGGACAACAGGGAAAGAGACAGGAGCATCTTGCGCTCCTGGGCAGTCCTGAGACCAAGAGTTAGGCCAGGGAAGCCACACTCGATATTGGGGTGGTAGGGAATATATAGAGTTTGAGCTACACAGACTTGTGGGCTGATCAAAGAAAGGGGAGGTTTCTTGTGCTGCGTTTGCAAGTTTTGGGTTGGGAGATGACCTATGAGCAAGTCATCTCTTTTTTCAAACTTGTTTCCCTGAATGTTAGAGGGGAAGCTCCGTGCCTTGCCCTGATAGAGGCTGTGCCCTACCCGGGGAGATAAGCTCTGTGAGATGCCAGAGGCAGGGGTTACAAAATTCAGCAAGTTGCTCATCTCCTTCTTGTGAGGATGGTGCAAAGGGGTGAAAGGGTCTGTGGTCCAGGGAACTTCCCAGTCCAGGGGGCTGCCTGATTCGACCCTGACCCATTACAGAGGGAAATTTTAAACTTTATTCATGTTCAGTGTACATTATTCTATGAAAAATTGAAGTAATAGTTTCATTATTAGTACCCTGGCTTGCATTTTTATTATTTGTGCTCTGATTATATAACAAAAGAAATGTTGATAGAACATAGACTTGTGTATATAAAAACCACATATGAAATAGGGCTAAAATATATCACAATTTCAGGATAGTAATTAATGAGAAAATAATTTTGCTTTGCTTAGCTTTGTCCCTTGAAGTTTTCTAAGAGAGATGAGAGAGCAGGAGCTTACAGCAGGGGTGGCATGTAGTGCATGCTCAATAAATGTCCTTAAATTGTTTTCTGCCCCTCAACCAGTGGCCTCCACTTTTTTCTGTTAGGTTTTAGAAACATTATCATGACCATGGAACTCAAACAGTTCTCACAGTTCTACAGTTAATAAAGGAAGTTAATAAATCACAATGCAAGTGTGAAGAGCTCAGGGGACAGATGTTCCGTTAGGGCATGTTATGGAGTTCCTTCAAGGGTGATACTAAATGCCCAAGCAACATGTAACTCTGCTGTAAGCCTCAAGGTCTTCAGATCATGGTCAATGCGTCAGGAAACCCAGTTCCTCAAATTAAGTCCCCAGCCATCTCACTCCACTAAGCCTCAGCCTGAAGGCAAGCAGCTTCAACTCTATAGGTCAGCACATTCAGCTCCCCAATTATATTCCCAGAGGCACTCACCTCCACAAACCAGTCTTCTACTCAAAAACACTCAGCTTCACTTGTTCTGTGGGCTGGGTAGCCACTACTCTGTTTATTCTCCGGATTCTGGTTCTGCTGCTCCTCTGATGTCACAGCTGCCTTCTGGATCAAGGAAGTTCATTGCACATGGATCTAGGGAGAGAGTACTTTTATACACAACACAGGTTCACACCCAGGTCGACATATAACATCTCTCTGTGATTTGACCTCTTAGCCATGAGGTTGTCAGACTTCAGCCCTGTGGAAAACAGAATTGGGAAAAGTGATTCCCACAAAGTAACCCCACAACATATGCCAAACCTAAGGTGTTGCTTGCAAACACTGACTTTACACTTGGAGGTCAACTGCCTGAAGGTTATCAGTCATCTAGAACAATCATACCTACCCTAAGTGGATCCCACAAGGACCCCTAAGGTCAAGTCCACTAAGGGACAACCAAGTCTAGCGTGCCATCTTGACTCTAGCGACTGTCTATCTGGTTATGTGTATGCCTACCTGTCACATGTATGCTTCTAGTGCCTCTCCTTCCTACTGCATATATATCCCTAACTCATCCCCCTCCTGTTATGCATATGCCAATTGTTCAACCTCTTCCCTTTTACGCATGTGGTTACTAGTAATTGGGGAACTGGCATGCCCCTAGAGTATATATGTCTTGGTCAGAAATATAATCTATCTCTCTCTCTATCTCTCTCTCTCTCTCTCTCTCTCTCTCTCTCTCTCTCTCTCTCTTTGAATGGATCTGGGTCCTGAAATCATAACATTCCCAAAAGTGGCTCTTTACTTTTATCCTCCAATTTTATCCTCCAATTTATATATCTGCCCTTTGGTCCTTTTCTGCTTGAATAAGTGTTACAAAGTGCCTTTTGAGGAAATTCTAATCAAACAGTATGGATCCACTTAACCACTTGTTTTTATTCTATTAATTTATGGAAAATAGTTCATTTTTTTCTTAACATTCTTCATGAACAATGTTAAATATTTAGCAGAAAACTAGAAAGTACAGTCTCTAAATAATTAAATTTCCAATATATTCATCCATCTTTTTACATCAGTTCATTGTACACACAAAGCAAATAGTTTATGAATTACTCAGTAAAATTAAACATAGATAGATTTTCTAAAGTTCATCCCAGGGCTGTCAACTCAACAGACAGCAGCTGATCATAAAACCATATGCAACCTATTATGTACCCAATCATGAATGTATGATGCCAGACAGGGACAGGAAGTATTTTCTAAATTCTTTAATTGCTTCAAAGTAAGTCTAAACCCTCAACTATCGTAGAAAAGTGGTCATCTTTATCATTGTATAAAATTCCAACAGAGAGAATGATCTAATTTAGTGATTTACTATTTTTGGCCCGCCACTACTTGTCTGTCAGCTTGCCATTCTTCGGTGGCTTGTGCATTGCTATAATGTTAGGAGTTGTATCACTCAGCATTTCAAATGTCAGCAGGGTAACCCGAAGTGAACAGGTTTAAGCAGGGGATCCAGGCTAAGAATAGACCATGAAAAATGAATTGGTTGTCCACTTCAGAGGGAGGAGCCACTCCCTAAAGAATGGCTTGACTACATTGAATCCTGATGACAGACAACCTAATGAGCTGTGGGAGTACATCAAGAATGTGTGTACATCATCCAAAAGGTCTAGCTTGAAGTACAAGACTGTCAGTGATGTGACTGCATCTATCTGCCTTCAAGAAAATTCAATCAATATAATGATTATCCAAATTTATGCACCACCCATTAAACTCGTGATGAAGAAATTGAAGAATTCTACCAATGACTTCAGTCTGAACTTTACTAAACTTGTAATCAAGATGATTTGGTCATTATTAGTAATTGAAATGCAAAAGCTGGAAACAAAGAAGAAGAAATTGTCATTGGAAAATGTGATTTTGGTGATAGAAACAAAACTGGAGATCTCATGATGGAATTTTTAAAGACCAATAACTTTTTCATAGAAAATACTTTAAAAAAAACATCAAAAGAGACCATAACATAGAATTCTACAAGTAGAATCTAAAGAAATCAGATAGCCCATCTTTGTGGGAAGGGGTTATGGACATGCTTAATATTAGCATTTGAAGCCATGCAGAGAGCTGATTGTGGAATAGCTCATCAACTTGTAAACCCAGGAAAAAGCTGATGAAAATTAAAACAAGCCTATGGGAATGAAAACACAACCTTGAGCAGATCCCACCTGAATTTTGAAACATCTCAAGGAGAGATGTGCTGCATTCAACAATAATGAGAGAAGAGCTGGTGAGCTGTGGATGAACATCAAGAACACTCATTCATCAAGAAAGACAGAGAAGTTCCCCAACCAGTTCAGATGCAGTGCCAAACACTGCTGCACCAGTCAGAAATCTACAATCGGGATTCCTCAGAGACTTTGTGTGTTTGCTGCCATTGCTAGTCTGTTGCACTTCCTTCTTGGTTTGCCCACATGAGGTCAGGCCAAATGAACACCCAGACTGTATTTTCAGTGCTGTCCCTTATAGCACTGTCATTTCGGGAGAGGGAAAATGTCTAATGGTGTAATGGGGTGAGGAGTAGGGCACTAGCCTGTTCCCTTCTTGACTGTAGGAAGAGCAATGGGTCTAGTACTAGGTGCATCCTTCAGTTCCACAGGCTGGGAACTAATGGGTATAATTGTGCCATTAGGTCAACATGTCCCGGGATATGGATTCTCTGAAAGAAAAGCATGGATGGATTATAACAGAGAGAATATACTTATCTGCTCTGAGTCAGGACAACAGTTATACTTTGAACTATTTGTATGGTCTCTCTCCTTTTTTCTCTTTTCTTGCTTTCTTTCTCTTTTGGTATCTGTCTATATAAATGTGACAGTCACTGATCTGTGTCAGTTTCAGCACTAGGAATGTAGGGGTGGAGTCTAGCATGTCAATCTGGAGATAGCCAATGAGATCTCTGTGTGGGCATGTCTTTCTCTGAGAATCTTGGGAAATCTCACAGCATTTCCTATTGGAAGTGAGAGACTATAAGACTCAGTTTTGGAGACATGCAACTGACAAGATGGCAGCACAGACCCAGAGTTCTAGGAACTAGAGGAGCTGGAGAAGAAGCCACACAGGCTTGCCCTGACGGAAGCAGACCTCTGAAGCCAGAAAAGCCACACAGTGACCTCTGCCAACCTTGAGATACTTCTACTGCCAATGAATGCTGTTGATGAACCCTGATCCCTGGAAACAAGGAGCCACAGGGAGACCCCTGCCAGCCCCGGGGTGCTTTTACTGCCACTGAATACACAAGATACTGCATCCACTGCCCTGTGATTGTCCTGGTGCAATTGCACATGCTTTGTGAATTGGACGGAGATTTTATAGACTGGTATCAGACATATGCGCTAATATCAGACTTATGACCTTGGACTGAACTGGGTTGGAATGCTTTCTCAATGTTCAATTTCTCTTGTATATAAACCTTTCCCTTATATCCATATGCATGTTTACGAATTTGTTTCTCTAGTCTATCAGAACTCAGAAAATAAGACAGGCAGCAGGAGCAATCTTAAGGAGACAGCAACAGGACCAACAGTTGGGGAGGGGTATCATGGGAGAGGAGAAGGTGGGGGTCAGGGGATGGTGAGCCAATAAGGTCAGAATCAGGGAAATAGAAAATGATTTAAAGTTGACTATGAGTAAGGTGCTGTGTTCTTGGGCCTAATAGAGTGATTGCAATGTATCTGAGAGTAATTTCTGAGAAGTGAGTGGTGGGTAAACATGGTAATGGGTCAGGAGAAAAGGAAAAGGAAGAAGAGGAGATAACAATCAAGTAATAATTATATTAAGTATGATGTAGCTATAAATACACATATATATATGTATGTATATAAAAATCTACACACACAATAAGAAAGCAGATGGACTTTGGGAACTCAACTTAAATTTTTCTTCAGTACAAGAAAGGTTTGTTCTAGTAATGTGGCAATGTATGATACTCACCTTCCTGTCACAATCACTGAAGACAAAGTTGGTGCATAAGCAAATGTGGTAAAGATAGCTGATGGTGGCCAAATATCAAAAGAAAAAGCATCTAAGGATTAGATGCTTAAAGGATTGAAGTTAAACAAGCTGTCATTTAACAGGAAAGCAAAAAAGCTCACATGGAAGGAGCACACTAGCCTGTGTAATCATGAACTGTCAATCAGAACAGGTATGAGAAATTCAAAAACAAACAATCTAATTGACTCTTGAAGATAAGTAGACGGGCTGAGCCCCGGTGGCGTAGTGGTTGTGCGCGGGACTGCAGCCCACTGGGATGGAGGTTCAATTCCGGCTCCCAGGAGCAAAGGCTGGGCCTCCTACTCCCACCACCTGAGGGCAGTGATGCCTAAAAAAAAAAAAAGAAAAGAAAAGAAGATAAGTAGACCACTTGGAAACCAAAAGCCAACCTGTAAGACAAATTGGATAGTCTCTCACAAAAAGGCCACATAGAGGGAATAATATATCCAGGCTTTGGTAAAGCACTGATGAAACACACAACTATATCTCTTTAATATTTCTTCCCCTTACTATTGCGGTCTTAGTTTTACCTCCTTAATCATGTTAGTTCTGCATATGTGCATTTGTATAATTAAGACCACTTGCATGAAATAGAAGATAGATAAACCCTTCAGAAATAATAACGGAAGTGATGATTACCTGAGGGTGTTGGAAGAAAGTCGGGAAGGTTTCAAAAGAGACCCAATGGTGACTATATAGCCACACTCAAGGGGAACAAATAAGCGTACTATAGGTGAAGACATACATTGGATGGTGCAAGAATAAGTAATAATAAGTGTGTAGTCTATAATAAAAGGGGGAGAGAATAAAAAGGGACTGATTTTAAAGAGTTCAAGAAGAAAGAAAATGTTTTGAAAACTGATAGTGGCAGCAACTCTACAATTATGCTCAATCTAATTGAATTATGGATTGGTATAATATCTGTAAGTGCTCATAATAAAATGATGCTTTAAACAGACAAAAAAAGAAGAAAGATTAGTGTAGATGTCAGAAGAGATTCTGAAACTTGCTCTTCACTATAGATTTTAAAATTAAACAGACAAAAATTCTTACTTGCCTCAGATTTATGCTCACTAATTTCTCATAGCAGCCCTAGAGCACAGGGTGGAACTATCCCAGTGAGTTTCTGGGACTGTAACTCTTTGCAAGATTAGAAAGTGCTCTCTTGCTCTCTCAGAATAGGTAGTGATTTCAAACTGCTGATCTTTCTGTAGCAACCCAACACATAAACATTATACAGCCAGCGCTCTGATTAGCTTGAGAAAAGAGAAAATAAATGATGTCATTAAAGAGCTGCACAGACAGTTTCATAAATATCTCAAGGAAACAGTTTAAAACATTGTAATGCAATGTGCACAGTCCAAGAGTTAGTAAACAAAAATGGAAGGACTTGCTTAACATCTCTTAAATTGAATATTCAAACTTTGGGTGTTGAAAGATTCTATAGAAAAATATTGAATGATTAAGGTAGCATCAGAGGATGGAAAGAATACACATAGAAAACACTGTACCAAAAGAAATGGTAGACACCCAGTCATTTCAGAAGGGAGGATATAAACAAGATCCAAAGGAAGAAACTTAAGCACACTGAAAGTATTATGCAAAAACAAGGCTTCAGGAATTGAATGAATTCCAATTGAAAAGTTTCAAAAAGCTCTCAAGCACTAGAAGCACTCACTGATTTTTTGCGAGAAAATTTGGAACATGGCTATTTGGCTAAATGACTGGAAGAGATCTACATCTGGACCCATTCCAAAGAAAGGTGACCCAATAGAAGTCTCCAGTTGTAGAACAATACCATTAATATCACATGCAAGTAACATTTTCCTGAAGATCATCCAAAAGCTGGTAGAACGGTTGTATTAGGCTGGTAGACTAGAGAAACAAATTCATAAACTCTCACAGGTATATAAAAAAAAGGTTTTTATACAAGAGCAAATGTAGATTAAGAAAACATCCCAGCCCAGTCCAATTCAAGGTCAAAAGTCCTATGCCCATATTAGCCCATATGCCTAATACTAACTGTAAAGTCCTCTTCAGACTCACAAAGTATATGCAATGACACCAGCACAATCATAGGCCAGTGGATGGAGTCTTGTGCATCCACTGGTGGTAGAAACATCTCAGCACTAGCAGAGATCTCCCCATAGCTTCTGTAGATCTAGGTTTCTAGCCACATTAGGGTAGATCCATGAAGCTTCTTTTCAGGAATGTCTTGCTAGAAGCCATACTTGTAAGTTGAGCATCTCCAAAGGACTGAGTAGTGAGTCTTTTGCTTCCAAGAGGGAAATACAGCAGGATTTCCCAGAATTCTCAGGAGAAATCCATGCCCACACAGAGATCTCATTGGCTATCTCCAGATTAACAGGCTATCCTGTCCAGTGACACCAGATTACTGACTACCAGAGCAGTACATTGACAGGGAGTTGTCAGAGATTCAGACTGGATTCAGAAAGAGGAAATGGATGTCAGATTGATCTTTAATGATGTCAGGATCTAAAATGAAAGCATAGAATATTAGAAAGGAGTTACATTATCTTTGAAAAGGCATTTGACTACATAGATCATAACAAGCAATGGATAACCTTAAGAAGAATGGGAATTCCAGAACACTTAATTGTGCTCATGTGAAAACTCTACATGGGTCAAGAGGCAATTGTACAAACAGAACAAGGGAATAGTGCATGGTTTAAAATCGAGAAATCTGTGCCTCAGGGTTGTAGCCTCTCATCATACTTATTCAATGTGTAAGTTGAAATCATCAGAGGAGTAGAATTATATAAATAAGAATATGATGTTGGGATTGGAGGAAGATCTATTAACAACCTGTGATGTATAGATGTAAAAACCTTGCTTGATAAAAATAAAAAGAACTTGAAGTTCTCGCTAATAAAGATCAAGGTTTGCCGTCTTCAATATGGATTGTAAATCAATATACAGAAAACAAAATCCTCATAACTGAACCAGTATATAATGTCCTGATAAATTGAACAAAAGAGTAAAGTGTCAAGAATTCTGTCTTGCTTGGATTCACAATCAATTCTCATATAACCTCAGTCAACAGATCAAATGATGCATTGCATCAGGTAAATTTGCAAGACGATACTTCTTCAAAGTGCTGAAAAGCAAGAATGTTACTTTGAGGACTAAGCTAATCTTGAGCCAAGGCCTGGTATTTTTAACCATGTCATATGCATGTGAAAGTTGTATCTTGAATAAGAAAGGCCTAAGAAAAGTTGATGCAGTTGAACTTATGGTGTGGCCTAAGAATACTGAAAGTACCATGGACTGCCAAGGGAGCAAACAGTACTGTCTTGGAAGAAGTCCAGCCACAATGAGCCTTAGAGGCAATTATGGTAAGACTTTATATCTTTAGATATGTTATCAGGACAGACCAGTTCCTGGAGAAGGTCAGCATGCTCGGTAAATTAGAGGAGCAGTGAAAAAGAAAAGCCTTCACTGATAGATTGACATGGTGGCTACAACACCTGGCTCAAACACTGCACAGGTTATAAAATTGAATAAGGACAAGTCAGTGATTTACCTGGGGTCACTGTGAGTCAGTAATGACTCATTGGTATCTAACAACATGTGTCTTCTGCAAGTTTTCCATTTGACCATTCTATGTGAGTAAGTTTCAGGGAAGTGTGTAAACTAGATTTCTTAAATTCATTTTCTCTAAATAATTTAGCACTCTTCATTATCCACTTCTCTCTTTCTCTCAATCTATATGGATCCTTGTCTTCTAGGACCAAGTACACCTCTATTGTAAAGGCACGTGATTTTGTGTCCTGGCTTGGATTCAGGGTTAAACACATTCCAGTTATAGAATGACTTGCTAGGCATGTGCTATTGCAAAATTTACTTAACCACACTAACGGTCAAGATTCTTCTGTGAAATAGGTAAAAGACATCCTTACTTTCTAGGATAGTTATTAGAAGTGGTAGCTCATTCTAATGAATTATTGATAATTGATCAATTTGTGCTAATGTCTGTATAGGTATATAATATACCTTGAATAAATCAGCAGAAAAGATACAAAAGATACTGATTTTAACCAATTTGTATCCCCTTGTTTTGCTTGGATTATCTCTTGGTGCAAGTTACACAATGAAAAGTTCTAGAATTTTAATTCTTTAAAATATCATGATGAACACAACTGACGCCTTCACATAGTAATAAAACATAGGAAGATGTCTAATTCATATGTTCTACATTCAGACAAGATACATATCATAGCAGATATGACTTCTCATTTCATATCTTCTTCTAAGTCTGGTTTGAATTTCCGGCAGTTTCCTATTGATGCGTGACTACTGACATTTTTTTTAAATGAACTGCAACAAGATGTTACTTGCATGTGATATTAATGCTATTGTTCCAATATAGTCTACATTTTGTTGGGTCACCTTTCTCTTGAATGAGCATAGATATGGATTTCTTTCATTGATAGGTCAGGTGCTGTCTTCTAAATTTCTTGGCACAGGCAAGACTTTTTCCAATATTGGGTTCATTTACTGAACTATGTCAAATGATATTGGACAATTCCTGGAGGCCAATTTTTCACAAATGCCTCTGGGACTGTTTAAACAAGGATTCCAGAATGTGTCATTGTTCTCTGACAGAAATTGTACACAGACCAGGAGACAGTCACTCAAATGGTACAGAGAACGGTGTGGTTCAAAATTGGATACTGTTCATGATTTCAGCCTTTTTTGAATATTCAATGTGTAAGATAGGCAAATATTGTGAGCTGCTGGATTTTATGAAGAAGAATGTAGTATTATGATTAAAGGAAGATTTATAGCAGTCTATAATATGCTGATGAGAAAACCTGACATCCTGAAAACCAACAAGATTTGAAGAATTTGCTGATGAAGATAAGCCTTCAGTTAGAGACAGAAATCATCACAATTGGAGCAGTCAACAAAATCATGATAAACAAACAAAAATTGTTCTGAAAGATTTTGCTGGGCTGAGCCCGGTGGCGTAGTGGTTGTGCGCGGGACTGCGGCCCACTGGGATGGAGGTTCAATTCCAGCAGTGGGGCTGGGCCTCCTACTCCCACCACCGGAGAGCAGTGATGCCCCCCCCCCCAAAAAAAAAAAGATTTTGTTGCACTTGAATATGCAATCCAAACTCATGGAAGTATTAGTCCAAGAATCAAACTGTGCATTAGGAAAATGTGCTACGAAAGACCTCCATATAGTGTTTAAATGGATGTCACTTTCAGGACTAGGGGCTCCTGGCCCAAACAATGATATTTTAAATCATCTCATATGTATCTGAAGTCTGGACAGTCGAAAAGTGCGACAAAAATGGCTCATTTGAAGTATGATCTTAGGAAAGAATATTGAATGGACAGCCAGAAAAACTAGCGATGTTGTCTTGGAAACATGACATAATACAGCCAGAATGCTCCTTCAAATCCAGGGCATTGAGACTCCATCTCAGTTTCTGGGAGGGTGTTATTTGGAGAAATCAATCCCGAAAGAAATACAGAATGTTTGGTAAAGTACAGCATCAGCAAAAAAAGAAGGGCCTCAAGAAGATGGATTTACACAGTGGCTGCAACAGTTGAACTAAAATATACCTGCTAGAGTGATGGGTATAAAGGTTTCCCACTGGCCTGCTAACCTTAAGGTCAGCAATTAGAAACCAGGAGATAGACTAGCTTCTTCCGGACATAATGAGTTACAGTCTCAAAAACCCACAGGGGTAGGTAATTCTATTCTGCTGGAAGAGTCACAATGAAGGTATCCATTCCATGGCTGTAAGGCTTTTTGAATTGTAAGGATGTGTGTGTGTGTGTGTGTGTGCAAACCAGCACATTTCTTTCATTTTAGGAGGCCAGAAACCTGAATTAGTGTACCAGCTCTAAGGTAAGTTTTTGTCTATTGGCTGGGGGTTGGGGCGGGAAGGGGGGCACGCCTGATCTCTTCAGCTTTGATGTGCTGATTCTTTTGCAACTGAATAAGGTAAGACTCGTCATTCTCCCCCCTCTCTATTTTTCCCTAATCTACCCCTTTGCTAGTTTATGAGATGGACTTTAAGTACATCCAACACTAATCATGTTTCATTCACATAACAAACATGGCACATGACCAAATGGGATTATAAATGCAAAAACAGTGTTTAGAAATTGCAATGCATATTTTGGGATGGGGGTGGGGGAGAAATCCAATCAGTCATATATAGTATAAATAGTCATTAGAATGGAAGGATTCTTAAAATTCACTGGCAAGGAAAACAATAATTGATTGCGAAAGAATACAGACTAAGTATTTTTCTGACTAGGAGGAACAGGTTAAGAAATTAGTTGTTCGTGTACTCGTGAAGGGTCACACATGTTCTCAATGCAGAGACATATACCTGGTACAAGCGGGCTATGGCTGGCCAGCTTCCACTTTATAGGCAATTTCTACTTGCCCTTTAATGTTATATAAATTTGTTCTCATTTTGAAATGATTCAACCAATTTTTTTTTTGCCACAAATGCTTCATTGTGATCACCTTTATTTGCTATACCTGCAGCTTTTTAATCTTCAAAAAGACTTGAAACAAGAATCTGATGCACCTGCTTGCACATGCCTCCAAATTCTACTAAAAGATACACTTTACGCACAGATCTCCACTGACTGACTGACGTTATGGACTTTGGAGAGTTAGTTTAAAGAGAAAATGCGTTGTCAGGTGAGCAGAACAACACACTCAAAGAAACAAATTAAAATGATCCAAATATGTGCCAGCAGCTAAACACTAAAATAAAATGAATGTACCTTCAAAATAGGAACAGATGGGCATGGTTGAAAGGACAGACTAATGAGAACTAAAAACCCCTGAGGGGTTAATATGCTCAGCCACCAACTGAAGGTTGGAGGTTCCATCAGTGTTCCCCTCAAAAGAAAGTTGTGGTGATCTACCCTGAAGGCCACAGACTACATTTACTTATACTGGTTTGTCATGTGTCAGAATAAACTCAACAGCAACTATAATTTATTTAAATTTTGTGTGTATCTTTGGTAGAGATCAATTCCTTCTCTGACAGAAATACACTAATTCCTTTCTCAGGTGTATGTTGTGGTGGTTATGTGCTTATGTTAATTTCATGATTGAGATGTAGGGGTGGAGTCTAGCCTGTTTATCTGGAGATAGCCATTGAGTAGCCAATGAGACCATCATGTGGGCATGGCCTTCTCTCAAGACTTCTGGGAAATCTCGCGATGTTTCCCTCATGGAGATTAGAAGCTATCTCTCCAGTTGTTGGGAGTTAGTCTCAGAGTGATGAATCACGGACAAGATGGCAGCGTCTAAGGAGTTGAAGGAACCAGAGGAGAAGACACACAAACCTTACCCTGATGGAACCAGACCTCTGAAGCTGGGGAAGCCATATGCTGCCCTGCCAGTACTGAGTTGCCTCTACACCACTGGATGCTGTTGATGGACCCTGAGCCCTGGAGGCAAGGAGCCATGGGGAGACCCATGCCAGCACTGGGACTCTGCACCCACTGGCCTGTGACTTCGTGAGTTGGAAGAAGACATTATAAACTGGTATCAGGCTTATGGGCTAATATCAGACATGACTTTGTACTGTACTGGATTGGGATGCTTTCTTAATGTCCTGTTACTCTTATATAGAAACCTTTTCCCTATATCCATAGGCATGTCTATGATTTTGTTTCTCTAGTTTACCCAGACTAACATGATGGATAGTCAAAATTAAAAGGAAAACAAATTTGGTAAAGCTACTAATGCATCCCTTGGCATTATTTATCACTTTGCCCCAAATAGTAACATTTGAAACCTCCGATAATTTGTTTTTCTTATTCATTTATTGTTTTCAAGTGCTAATAAATAAGTACTGCAACAACTGCCACTGCACAGAACCAAAATAATATGGTGTGACTTCATCATGAGATTTATTAAAGACTGGATAGTATTTTGATCAATTACTGACAGTCTGGATTCTTAAATTTAAAATTATTGTAATTGCTTTGCCAAAAGATCAGGGGCTTTTTAATTAATATGAAATGTTGTAAAAAATGTTTGTCTGAATAATATGCTTTCATTGCTCAGCTGTTACTATTTACAAACCTAGAAATCATATAGTAAAGTTTTCTGAAGTTTCTTTACTTGTAAATAAGTAATAAATTTTAAGGGGCAAACTATTCCTAGCCTATCTCATTCAAGTAACTTTTCCTCATGAAAAAAAAATATATGGATGAACTATAGGTGTCTAAAGGAAATTTCATCAGACACTGGATAGCCTACAGGCGTCCTCTGATCCTTTTGACACCCACGAAATATATTGAGAAAATTAATCTTGTCCAAGATTGCAGGACCCAACAATGACCTTAGCTAGTTTCATAACTCCGTGTAGAACACAGTCAGAGCTATCATCATGGAAAGAATGTGCTATGTTATAATGCTATTTCATCTCCCCATGGCACAGGAGAAGAGCTTGCTGTTTGGTTAATATGCTATCTATGTACATATCCCTTATACTAAACTGTGCTCTATTTGCTTATCATCCTACGGTGTTGGTTATTTCATTGTGTTTAATCAGAAAGATGATATTCACACTGGGACGTTGCTTGCTAAAGTCATCCAGAAACCTGCCCTCTCTAATTAGCAGCTCAAGCATTTAAAACAACTTTAATAGTGTTATCAAAATGTATCTGACATTAATTACTACTTTGCCAGGATGAGGGCAAAAGGTTGAGATTTCGTTACACATTTTTTGAGGCAAGAGATAATGGAGCTAATGCTTCAGTAGTTAGCTGATCAAGAGGTTGCTCTAGCAAAGTTTAAGCGAGGTACCTAATGTGAAATGAAAACACGCAAAAGCATTTTTTCACACAGTGTTGTGAATATTGTTAATCCTGGAGAGATGCTGAGATAGATTTCAATTAATTTAGTCACTAAAGGACTTCACTAGTGGTATAAATCTGAGAGTAAATAGGTTACAAAACAGTTTGTGGAATCACACCATTCAGTGGATTGCAAATCCTGAGCACTATTTAGCACAGCATAGACCTTTGGGTCTGGAAAACAGAAGGTCTTTCCTAGAGCAGACAGTCTCGTCTTTCTGCTGCGGGGAAGGCTGGTGCATTTGAACTGTTGAAAGACTGGCACCTAAAGTGGAAGTCACCACGTCACCCACCAGGCCTCAGTCTCTCGATGAGCGGAAAGTATCACAGGTAACTCCGAAAGGAGCCTTTTCCCCAAGCACTCCACCCATCTAGATGAATGACATGCAATGAATAAAAACACGCAAACAATTTTAAATTGAAAACAGACACGTGCTATTATCAAAGTTCTTTTAACTTTTTGCAAGTACATTTGATTTAAAGGCATTTTTTTCTCCTGGAAAAAACCTGATTTTGCTCAGCCCCGGCTCCTCCTCGAAAGACAGTGTAGAGCAGTGGTTCTCAGCCTCCCCGATGCTCTCACCCGTCCATACAGTTGCTCGTGTTGTGGTGACCCCTCCTCCTCCCAACCATAATATTATTTTTGTTGATTCTTCATAACTGTAATTTTGCTACTGTTATGAATCCGACAACCCCTGTGAGAAGGTCGTTCTAACCCCTAAGGGGTGACATCCCACAGGTTGAGAATCACTTTTATAGAAGATACTGCAAACACCTTTTTGAATGTTTTATTTATTCCTTATAACTCATTTGGAGAGGGTAAAATTGGTGAATGAGGAAAGCATTATAAAACTGAAGAAAACCCCAACATCCACCAAAACCGCATTGTTATTGAGTCACTTCTGAATCAGAGCCACCATATAAGACAAGCTCTAACTGCCCCCTGTGAGTTCTGTCTTGGGCACCTATATGACATTTCCCAAAGTAGCATTTAGGAATCATGTGGCTTATGCGGAGGGGTCACAAACTTGCAGTCTCTAAGTTGTAGCTTAGGAATTGGTCGATTGCTGCATCAGGGCAACAACCTCGCAGTCTCTAAGCTTTGTGCAGAAAACAAACGCACAGTGAGGAGGCCAGGCTCTCTCAGAAGCATAGCACACTCTATGAGCCCAACAGTCTGGGAACCAGTTTATTCCAATGGGCATTCACACTTATCAATAGCAACTCAAGAAAAGCAAGCAAGACTTACCAGTAAGAGCGAGGGAGGGATAAAGAGTTCTGTTCTGTTGCAATGGTCAAGAAGTTCTACCACTCTGGGTTCTTAGCTGGATTTTTATACAACTTTTGGTGTAGCCACAGGTGAAGTCATAAGTGTTCATACTGAAAAGGGGGGTAGCTTACTCAAGTGTTTAGTCTACTAACCATGGGTTCTGGCCACTTTAGGTTTCCTTTTTTCAGTCATTTTGTTGTTTACTTCTTTATTCTCAGTGGCCTTCTTAACAGCCTTTGTATTGTCCCAGGTTGCACCATTTTGTTTGCTCTGTTCCATTTCTAAGACTGTAATTCTTTTAATGGAGTAGAAAGTCTCATCTTTTTCTCTTTGAGCAGATGATGGTTTTGAACTGCTAATCTTGCTGTTAGCGGCCCAACACATAACCACTGCCCCACCAAGGTTCCTTTGAATTTACCTTTCTCTAATCCTTCCGATTTCTGGGAGGAATAAACTGAGAATGCCATCCTACTAACCAGGCTTGAAGTAAAGAAAGCAACATCAATTCAGAGGCCTACCTTGAAGGAAATTTATTTTTCACTAACTGTTAAAACAAGCAGTCAGAAAGGGAAAATGTCAATTGGTAACTTAACTTGAAATGTTACCACAATATTCTTGAACAATCAATAGCTTGAAGATAATCTGAAACTGTTATTTAAGGATCATGCAGATTTTCTATTCTTTAGGTGAAGTGTTGGATTTAATAAATCCTTAAAACACATTTATTTTAAACTTGAGAAAGAAACTTATTAGACTTTTCATTTTTACAGTCAAAATCCAATGCGGGCAGAAAGACCTTCTGCACTATAGTTAGGAAAGCCAGAAAGAATACAGATACCCAGGTAATTTTAAATTTTAGATAAATAATTTGCATCTACTTAGTGTAAGTGTGTTTATTTGCAAAAACTGTTAATTCTACTTGCAGTGAATTAAACTTTTAAGTATAAATATATAAGATATGTTCTTCTAAAACAGTCATGCTAATCTCAGAAAATCTATCAAAATATTGCCTTATATAATATAATTACAAGGGGTAAGATTGTTTTGTTGTTTTTCTTCCTCTTACTCTATTTCAGATAGGATTGGGAAGGTACATATAGATTTTGAGATGTAAAGGGGACCAAAGAACTCCAATTCTTGACATTTGGATGGCCTGTGCAGTCTCCTGACAAGAAGATTAGGGTGTCTGTGGTTGTTACATAATCTGTTGTTAATTTGAGAATATTTAGAGTGAAGGGGTGGGGGTTAGTCTGGCAGTCAAGGTGTTACTTGATGACATAAATTGGAGGCACTATGAACATAAACAGTCGCAAAGAGAGTGCGTCCATCCCACCTTCAGTAGACATCATATGAGAAGATATATGAAGCTACACTAGCACCCTGGAGCTGAAGGAGCCAGGTGGAGAACCCTGCCAGCAATGAGATACTTCCACTGCCACTAGATCCACAAGACTTTCCACCCACTGGTCTGTGATATTCCTGTATTCAGTGTCATTGCATGTGTTTCATGAGTCTGAAGAGGAATTTATAGATCATATGGGCTAATATTAGACTTATGGACTCAATCTTGCCTATGCAGGAATGTTTTCTCAATATGAAGCTGTTCTTATAAATAAATCTCTTTCATATACACATGAGTGTCTATGAATTCATCAAAAGATCGAACATATTTCATTGTTTTATTGTTTATTCAAGTAAGCCCCGAAAGGCTTACATGTCTTGAGATCTAACCTGATTACCAATGTACAATGTTTTGATATGCATGAAGCAAATTCTTCTGAAGTTTTATATTTCAGAGGCAAGAATTAGCATTCCTTCTGAACAAAGGCATTGCTTAGGTTCTCACTTGCTGCCATGGAGGGGATATTGAGGCACAGTGTCCTATAGGCCAGGAGTGAACAATCCCTCTGCATTCTTGAGACTAAATGTTTACCGGAGTAGAACACCCTTTTATCCCTCCAAGGGGCTGGTGACTTTAAATTGCCGACTTTGCAGATTGTGGTCCAACTCCTAACCCTCCTGTCACTAGAGCTCCTGTATTTATCCTCCATACAGAAAGATTAAAATTGTAACTCCTCTACCTGGGAATGTGGCCATGCTTAGAAAAAAATGGGTTTAAAGATATATTGGACTACAGTGGGTCCTAACCTTAATCCCTTTGAATGGTGTTTTATGGAAAGGGAAAATTGACAAAGAAACAAGAACACATCGAGGCAAGTATCAATCTATAAGCCAGAGAACATCAAGAAACACTTAAAACTACTAGGAGCTAATGGTGTCCAATAAAGGTCCTGGAGCTGACAGAGAAAAGGCATGTTCCTTTGACTGATGCTCGGAATCCAGACTTGGATTATTCTAGAACTGTGAAACAATTCATTTCTGTGCATAAAAACTAACATTTTGTAGCATTTTGCTGTGACGACTCCAGTTACTAAAACACTGCATCAAAGACTTACCTAAAGATTGATAGTGACGAACATTTATTTCCAAGGCATCGAATTTAAACTATTTAAACTATAGTATAGTTTTAATATAGTACAATATAGTATAATATATAATATATATTTATATATTATATATAATATATATAATATAATATAGTATAATATAGTATAGTATTTAAACTATATTTAAACTATAGTAAGTGAATCTATGTCTCTTCTTCTTGCATGAACTCAATTTACTGAACTAATAAGCCACTTTGAGATATAACTAAAATAAGACACCACTGTGAACTGCCTTTTACTTTTCTCAAATGTTACTTTTTGATTGTCTGTTTTGGATATAACATTTTATAAATACGGATTAATATTACTCACTGATAATTGCTTTTCAAGTGCCTTTTCAAAAGCAAACGTAGTGAAAGATTTAACTAAACATACCCGTTGACTCTCTTTTACACTTATGCTTCTGGATATTTTAAGCTGACTAAAACAATAAATAAATATAAAGATGAGTGAATGAATTGTAAAGGCACATTGCACTTCAAACTACAGTGGAAATAAATTAAGAAGAACCCATTAGTATTCACATTGAAAGAATTGGTTTTCCAGATCACTATCAGTGCATTTCGTGGAGGAAGAAATGAAATCAAGTAGGCGTATGTGAACATTACCTACACTGGCATTCTTTGTGGAAATGACTGACCCTCCTATAAAAGATATTCTTTTTTTTTTCTTAATACCATAGACGAAAGCATCTTTGCTTTGTTTATTTCTCCACACAGGAGTCAGATCTTCGAGGATGATTTAATTTGGTTCAGAAAAAATGATAATACGCACACATATATTTTGAAGACTGGCAAAAGGTTGGGTGGTGAGAGAGAAAGATATCAAGAGCTTTGAGATACTAAAGATATTGTTCCAAACATATGGAATTCACATCCCATATTCCCTGATGTTGGGTCATCGGTATGTCCAAAATTTTGTGGTCTTCAGTTAATGTGACCTACTCTAGCTGGTCTCTTTTTATGCTGTCAGTAGGGGCATAAATCCATAAAATGCTCAACCACAATGCATAAAGTCTGATGGTAAAGCTATTGCCCAGCTTAAAGTTTAATAATACTATTTAAAGCCATTTTCCCTCAACACTGACAAAACAAATCTACTTTAATAGGGCAAAAGAACAAGAGTTATTGCCATGTGATGGCTGCATATATGTAAGAGGAAGACTCTTTTGCTAAGAATAAAAGGTGGAGAAAATATTGAAAGTTTTGATCAACCAAGCAGTTGCATTTCTTATTATGGAGATGAATATATTATTTAAATGTCTTCTAGAATAAATCCATTGTAAGTTAATATAAATAAAAGAAACAGATCGCAGTAATTACAATAAAAGGTCCCTCCATTAATCACGAAGACAACAATGTCATTAAACTGATACCCAGGAAAAATGACTAGACTGAGAACCCCCCCAAAAAAGGTTTATTTTTTAATAATATAAGAGAAAACACTTTCCTTCACATTTCTGGAATGTAATATTAGAAAACAAAAGATTTTATGAAAGTCTAAAATATTTCATTTAGTTCTAAAAAATTCTCTAGAATGTTTTTGTACTATGTAATACACTAAGATGCAATCACTTGTCTGTCAATGTGTCATATTGCTGTGACTTCTGGGTTGCTGTGATACTGGAAACTATGGAAAATACCAAGAAGGTCACTCAAAGTGAACCAGTTTCAGTAGTTTCCAGACTAAATATAGACTATAAAAAAGGAACAGGCTGTCCACTTCAGAGAAATTAGCCACTGAACACCAGGTGAATACAATGAAACATTGGGAGATACTGAAAACATCATGAATAGAAGAATGATTGTTTTACAGATCCAGAAGGTTAGCCCTACTAACCTACAGAAAAAGGCACTCCGACACAACGAAGGAAGAAGCACCTTCTCAAAATAGAGTTGACCATAATGATACAAATCAAATTAGCATTCAGGAACTTCATTTGCTGATGGGACACAGTGTAAAATGAGAACAAATAGCTGCAAATGTCAATTAATACTTGGAATTTAAATGTACATAATACAAACCTAGGAAAGTTGGAAGTTGTTAAAAATTAAGTGGAACACATAAATAAGGATATTGTAGAGCTTAGTGAGCTGAAATGGTATAGGCCATTTTGAACCAGAAAGCTATATGGTTTACTGTGCCAGGAAGAACAAATTCGAGAGGAATTGCATAGAATTTATAGTCAGAAAAGATATTTCAGACCTATCATGTAGAACAATGCTTTCTGTGATGGCATAATACCTATCACACATACAGATTTCCAGTCACTACAGCTATTATTCAAATGTATGCCCCAACCACGAAAGCTAGCAATGCAGAACTTGAAGATTTATACCAGTGTGCTATGTGTGAACTTGATCAAACATGCAATTAAGATGTTCTAATCATTATTGACAATTAGAAAGCAAAAGTTGGAAACAAAATATTATTTGAAAAAAATAAAATATTGATGATAGAAGTTAGGCTAGAGATTGCATCTCTGTGGAGATGACTCAGGCTGGAATGGTGTTTCATTTTGTTGAACATGCAGTTGCTAAGGGTTGGAACTGAATCCATGGCACCTAAGAATTCACAATAGCAAAATGATGGAAGCAGCCTAAGTGTCCATCAGCATTGGAATAGCAAAAGATTTGATGATATGTATACATCCAATCTAAAGGCACTCCCATGGAATTGCTTCTGGTCAAAAGCAACTCTGTGGGACAGATTAGAATGTTCTGAAAGGTTTTCTTAGGACACTGATCTTTTGGAAGCAGGTGGCCCGTGAAGCAGTTGGAGGTTTTGAGCCACTGATCTATAAGTTAATAGAGGAGGGCTTAACCCTGGTCCCATGAGGACTCCTACTGGAATAGTACTCAACAATATACAGGAATAAAGAACAGTGGAAAACAGTTCATCCCATCTGTGAAGCTGGTGGACATTACACGGAGTGAAATCAATCGATCAATCAAAAAGCACAAACGTTTTATGAGACACCTGTGGTAAATTGTCAAGAAAAAATATATACCCAGAAAGAAGCATTATTTCATAGATATTAATGATGTGATGCCAGAGCTCTGGTGGTGCAATGGCTTACTCACTGGGCTACTAGCCATAAGGTCAACAGTTAGAAACCACCAGTTGCTCAGAGGGAGAAAAATGGTATTTTTTAACTCCCGTAAAAAGTTACAGCTATGAAAATCCACATGGGCAAGTCCCTACACTTTACTGTAGGATTTCTGTGAGTTTTGTGATCTTTGTGAGAATTCTTACCCGGTTCTTGGTTTCTTTTTTCAGTTGAAGCTCCTTTGATTATTTTTTAAATTCATAAAATTATTTAATATCTGATTTTTTTTTGCATGTTATGCCTATTTTCACTCACTTAATTTGATATAAATATCTTTCAGTACAGAATATGCAGGCACATCATTAAGTAGTACTTTTGGGGAGATGATTGTTTTTGGCAGGGGACAGTTATTTGATGCAGGACACGTGAAATGAAATTAGAAAGAAGACACAGAGCCAATGAAGCAAAAAAAGGGAAAACAAGCCACTTCAGCCCTTTCGAGAGGAAGCATATGATGAAGAACTGGTGGCAATGAAAAAAGAAGGAAACATTATTGCACAATATAAATCACATCACGTGCCAGTATAATTTTGCTGAGGATAATTCAAAAACAGCAGGATTAAAGGAAAGTACAGAGTAGCAGAACAAGAAAAGGGCTGTTCACTCTTCATCCAGGACCTTCGCCCCTCATGCTTATTAGTCTGATTTGATCTAAGGTTCATTAGCCACTTCATTTAGTGGGATACCATCAGAATTGTGAGGCCATGCTTTCAATAATTTTACACTTGATATTTCACTAGAAATTAGATATAAATGTATATAAAACTTTAACTTGTGTTTTTCTCTGAATAGACTGCTGGATTTAATTAAGGATGCCTAACATCAGGATTATTTGTAGACAAATCAATAAATGCATATATATCCATATTTACATCACTATGTAAAATGAATATAATTTGCTAATTTAAATTTCCAGTTCCAAAGGCATCTCACTGCCCATAAGTGCTTGTAATAATTAGAATTTTGCTTCCATATTTACACAATCTGAAGACTATAATTAGCAAGCTAATTTTGACTAAAGTTATATGGCTTTAGCATAAAGATCAGTGTGAAAGAGAAATGAGTTGGAAATAATGACACTAGAAATAGAAATCATTTCTGGGACTTTGGGTTCCTGTTGTTTTTATATTTTCCTATCTCTCTCCTCTCTTCCCCCCTTCTCAGATCACCCATCAATGTAAATATAGAGGAATAGAAACAATTGTCAAGGAAGGGTGCCAAAATCTACACTGGTTGCCAAAAGTGAACCAAGTTGACTTTGCTGTCACCCAATATTATGAGGTTTGCAAACAAATCTATACATGAGATTATCTTAAAGAAAAACCTAATGTACTAAGGCAGAGTTAATTCCAACTTCTGATGCTCCTATAGGACAGAGTTGTCCCCTGGGATTTCCAAAGTTAAAAATATTTACAGAAATAGACAACCACATCTTTCTCCCTCAGAGTGACTGGTGGGTTCAAACTACCGACCTCTTGGTTAGCAACCTAGCATATTAAACACTTCACTAGCAGCCTTCCTTAAAAGAAGAAACAAATCAAACTTACAACTCAGAATACTGGACTGCAGCCCAGACGAGCTCCTTCTCTGGCAATGTTGAACAAACAGGTGTCTGCTTCTCTCGGCAAGCAGCTGTCTTCACCCACAGTCATCTGGCAGGTTGCATGAGACTAAAAAACTAAAAAAAAAAATTCCAACACACACCTTGCTTTAATTCTCAGTAGAACTTTGCCACTTCTTTTTAAGTACCAAGAGACTCAAAGGGACAAAAAGCAAGAGAAAGAATGTGGTCAAAGGACAAAGTAGTGTTCATCATTCCCGTTATGGAACCTTGTTGTCATACCAGTTCTGACTCACAGCAACCCTGTGGGACAGAGGAGAACTGCCTCCATCGCTTCCCAGTGACACAAACCTTTATGGGAGCAGAGGGACCCATCTTGTGTCCCTTGTGCGGCTGATGGATTTGAACCACTACCCTTGCAGTTAACAGTTGAATGTTTTAATCACTATGCCAGCAGGACCTTTTTTCTAGTATGCAAGGGGAAATTCAAAATGTTTATAGGGAAAAATTATTACCTGTTAACTTCATTTGTCAAAAAATTTCTTTGAAGACCTTTACTATACCAGGCGTCATTCTAGTACTACATTTAAAAACCAAACATTTTAACAAAGACTTCTCTAGGACTTACTCCTTACAGCATGAGCAGCTAGTGAGCTAGAATCTCAGACCTTGCAGTTATCCTTCAACATTGCCACCAGGGTTCCTATTTCTATCTTAGAAGGTGGATGATATCAACTTTAGTGATGAGAAATTTTATTTTTTATTTATTTCCTTTTTGGCATCACGGCCCTCTGGTGGGAGTGGGAGACCCAGCCTTGCTCCCGGAGAACTGCTGCTGGATTTGAACTGCCAAGCCAATGAGCCGCAGTCCAGCACTCAACCACTAGGCCACCGGGGTTGTCTTATTTTTTATTTTATTATTATTATTATTATTATTATTATTATTATTATTATTTGCTTACTTAATTACCTCTGCAAAGAAACTTTTGAGATAGTGAGCGAGAAATTAACGGGATGTAGTGTAAAATTGGATTTAATGTCCAATAGTTTCCAGTAGGTTAATGTTTTCATGTGACAGAAGGCATGGACAAATTCAACTCTAGGAAATGCCACATGTTTGGCCAGGATTCGAACTTGGTTCCATTTTCTACCAATGTTCGTGATCTTTTTTAAAATAAAACTCATGCGAGTATGATCAAAACAAGGGGCTACAATTAAATGGAGTTAAATCTACTGTTTTTACTTTGCAAAAAAAAAGGAGGGGGTCATTTGTGGAACTCCAACTTGATATGCAGGAACCCGAGCAGCACCATGCTTACCTGCCTGGCTGCTATCAAAAGATGGAGGATGAAATTGACCAGGGGCTCCATGGGAAAAGCCCTGGTGAGCCATCTCCAGAAAGAGATCGCTGAGAAGACAATCCCAGGGGTGCAGTTCTGCTCTGAAAAAGTGTCACAAATGACATCCTAGCACCCAACCAGAACTGCTTCAGTGCTGGCCCTGAATCACACAGCACACCAGGACAGAGGGTTACCAATTTCCTCAACAGTGAACATGTGAGCGGCACCTAGTAGGTTTCCAGGAAATGTTTCCTACTTAAATTAAAGAATAATTCATTAGAAATGACCTGCTCTCAGGAAACTGAATTTGGAGGAGGAGTGGTTAGTAAAAAGAATGGGATACTAATCTGCCATGGACGGGATAGATTCAGGTGAAACTTTCTTAAGGAAATTTTACTTGATCTGAAATTCAAATAACTAACGGTCAAAAAAAACCCAAAAAACAGAAAACTAGATAACCATTCAATTTAGGATGTAAAACTATGTCTTTATTGTTGAATCATGTTTTACCTATTCCTTCTTTAAAACTTCTACCAAATTGAAGGTTTAAAATAAACATTTGTTAAGAGACTGAATGGTTGGTTCTCGGGGTTGAAAGGTGAGCCGGGAGATTTTTCATGCTGCATGTGTTGCCTCCTTGGTGTTATTCAGCAGAGGAGAGGCTGGTCCGTGGATACAAAACAATTTCACTTACACACCTGGCAATTTGCTGCAGATGGAAGAGAGGTTACACTGGGCTAGCAGGATCCACACATGAGCTTAGAGCTTAATCTATTATTATTATTTTTTTAATGAGGAAGTTTTCACCAGGTATTTCTGATCTTCCAGAAAGAACATCCCAAGACTAGGGAGGAAACAGCCACTCACTACCTAACCTTGGAAGTTCCCATCAGTCACTGGGCAAAGAAGTCCCAGCTCAGCTCACAGCGAGTGACTCACCTCAAGCATGAGGAAACACACTGAGTCAGTTGCAACTCACAGCGGCCCTTTAAGCAGAGCTGCCTGAGTGAGCTTCCAGTAATCCGACAGGAGTAGTAAGTCCCATTTTCCTCCCTGAGGCTGGTGGTTTCCGACACTGACCTGGTTAGCAGTCCTCTGTGTACCCACCAGGGCGCCTAAGAAGGGGAAACGCAGCAGGACTTGCGCACAGCACATATTCCAATAGGGCTTCAAAGCCCACGTGTACCTGCCATGTATTGCTGTGGCTTCAGAGTGAACTCCTTCAGGTCATCTAAGCGGATGCCCAGGCAAACTGAAGCACAACCTTAACTATAAGGGAAACAAGTCCTATCTCTTCTTCCAAAGCTCAGGCAATGACTGCAGTGGTGATCAGGGTAGGGGTGTGGGATGTGTGTGTGTGTGTGTGTGTGTGTGTTGGGGGCGGTGGGTAGAGGTGAGCATCGGCAGCGGCTGCCTTCTAGTTGATTCAGACACTGGAGGAGGCAAAGAGGTCAAAGACGAAACGTGTTCTGAAGGGTCTTCGAACCTGCGACCTTTTGACAGTGAGATGCCAGGCCTTTCTTCAGATTCACGTCTGGATGGATTCCAACTGCCAACCTCTCAGTAACCCACGGAGCCCTCGGATTATTAGCACCACCCACCCACTCTGGAACAGCAGCCACGAGTCCAAATAAAGAGATGGACCAGGTGACGGCACTGTTCCCCAGTCAAGCTGAGGAGAAAGCACCCCCTGGATTCCGGCCTGAGCACCTCCGCCCAGAAACAGGGACAGGAATTTGATATGTGCATGAAAGATGGCTGCGTTGGTGTTTTTCTCCTGTTGGAAGAATGAGCTGAAAGCGCATTAGCGGAAACATGCTGTTCCGTTTACATGAGTCCCAGCGTTCTGAAATGATCTCTCCTTCTTTATCCCCCACCCCTCTCCAGTACCTCAAAATAAACCCCACTAAATTGAAGCCATATTTGTGGATCATAAAAGGAAATTTCTCTTAGTAGCCAATAAATAGTAGTAGGTTTTGATTCTTGTAAATGTGCATGGTGCTGCGGTGTGTGGTTCACTTCATTTGGCGTCGCGGGGAGACTAGTAATGAATTTCCCTGACAGACACATTGCTGGTCCGATCAGATCAGGGAAATGAGCTCTTTGGGGCACAGACTTGTACGGAATTGTAACAGTATGTGTTCAGTGACCCCAAGTTGAAAGAACGTTTCATTCCAATACTCTGGAATGGAAATTGATAGTCTCTGTTGTTTTCATTGCTTAAGCTACACATTATTAAGAAGAACTTTATTTTAAAGTAACTTGAGCAGTAGCATGGCCTTCCACAGAAAACACAAAAAAATTGAATGAATGCTCCGTATTTTGCTGGAAGCATGTTGGTTATCTGAAAACAACTTTGTGGATTTGAAGAAAAGGAAGAAAATTCTGAATTTAACGTGACCTAATAATAATGTTCTGGCACCCTCATCACCCCCACCCTGCTCTTTCTCAAGAGATGCGTTCTGTTCTTCTACACACTTGAGAAGAGCAATCAAATGTCTATTCTCTCCCTTGTTTTAAAGCTTTCTTGTCCAACACCTTTGGAAAAGACTGTGAAATCTTTGTTTGGATGAGATTTGAGTGAACTGTTAGCAGTTGGCCTGAAGTTGAGTCCTTTTTACAGTTTGGTTTCCCTTGGACACAGTACTTGCAAACCAAAACAGTCTCTCGAATCAGAGCCCGGGGACTGGCCAGCCTGCCGCTGACCTTTCCGGCAGATGTTTGTAAATGGAACGGATTGCCTTTCTGAACCCAACATGCGTAATCTTTGGTTAGGATTGCTTTCCATGCAAATACTTAGACAGGCTGTGGTCTGCGGTGCCGGGCGTTGGAAATTGGATATACTGAGAGCCCAGGTCACTGACTGACGAAACCAGCTGGATTGGGAATGGTCATTTCTAATCTTGGGGTGAGAGCTTGAGACATTAGGTCAGTTAATTGATCTGGCAAGCAAGCTTTCCTCTTATTCCTCTTATGGCCTGCTTGGTGAGCAGAAGCTTAGATAGATGATAGATAGATGATAGATAGATAGATAGATAGATAGATAGATAGATAGATAGATAGATAGATAGATAGATAGATAGATAGATAGATATAGATAGATGACAGTTTGAATTTTGATTTGACCAAAATGCCAACTGCTGGCCACAATGATGAATGTGTCTCTTCTAGTGCTGTTCCTGATGTGAGAAGGTGAGACCACAAAATGGTTGTTTAATGGGATAAGCCAACCATTGGGTACAAAGAAGGAATCAAAGTGTCCTCTTCAAAAGAAACTTGGCCATTTTTGTACTTCTAAAGAGGTTTGTGCAAGTGAGAAGCTTGGGCGAACAAGATGCCATAGTCAAGTCTTCAAATTGGTTCATACTGGCTTGACCTCTTGCTAAGAATTTGCATTTCCATGCCAGGTATAAGGATTTGGAACCTAATTTTTTAACAGGGTCCCCAAGGAATTTATTGTATGCAAAGCACATTTGTACATTTGGTTCCATCATCATTTTCAAAACATTTTCTTTCTACTTAAACCTTTGGTATTAGCTCCTAATATTTCCCATCCCTCCTCACTGTCCCTCCCTCATGAACAATTGATAATTTATAAATTATTATTATTTTGTCATATTGTACCCTGTACAGTATCTCCCATCACCCACTTGTTCATAACCCAGGGAGGAGGCTATATACAGATGTTTATAAACAGTTGCCCCTTTCTACTCACCGTCCCTCCACCCTCCCTATATTGCCACTCTCACCACTGGTCCTGAAAGGATCATCTGTCGTATACTCCCCATGTTCCTGGTTCCTATCTATACCACTGTACATCCCCTGGTCTTGCCGAACTTGTAAGATATAATTGGGATGATGATAGTGGGACTGGGGGAGGAGGCATTAAAGGACTAGAGGAAAGGTGTGTATTTCATTATTGCTACACTGCATCCTGACTGGCTCATCTCCTCCAGGCGACCCTTCTGTGAGTGGATGTCACTTCACCTACAGACAGGCTTTGAGTCCCCAATCTGTACTCCTCCTCATTTATAATGATGCCTGATACCTGATCCCTTCGACATGGAGTGGTCACACAGGCTGGTAAGCTTTTTCTATGTGGACTTTGTTGCTTCTGAGATAGATATTTCCTTGCTTACCTTCAAGCCTTTAAGACCTATGTCTTTTGATAGCCAGGCACTATCAGTTTTCTTCACCACTTTTGCTTAAGCACACATTTTTCTTCAGCATTCATGTCAGGAAGGTGGGCATGCAATGATAAGATTTTTAGTTCTTTGATGTCTGACAGCTTATCCCTTTGACACCTCATGGTCCCACCGGCTGGTGTGCTTCTTCCTTGGGGGTTTTGTTAACTCTGAACTATATGGCTGCTTGTTTACTTTTACTTTCAAAGCTTTAAAACACCAGACACTATTTTTTTTAAATCATTTTATTGGGGGCTCATACAAATCTTAGCACAATTCATCCATACATCCATTGAATGCAAAACATATTTGTACCTTTGATGCCATCAATATTGATGCCATCAATATTCTCAAAACATTCTATTTCCACTAAAGCCCCTGGTATTGGCTCATCCTATTTTCACTCCCTCCCTGCTCCACTCTCTTTCATGGACCCTTGTTAATTCATAAACTATTATAAATTATAGTTGCCTTCTTCCTCATTATCCTGACAGGAGAAGACTATATGTAGATCCTTATCATTAGTTCTTCCTTTCTACTCCACCCTCCCTCCATGCCCCTGGTGTCACCACTCTCCCCACTGGTCCTAAGGGGGTCATCTCTCCTGGATACCCCATGTCTCTGGTTCCTCTCTGTACCAGTGTACATCCTGCAGTCCAACCACATTTGTGAAGTAGAATTCAGATCATGATTGGAGGAGGGAGGGAGCATTGTAGAACTAGAGGAAGGATGCATATTCCATGATTGCTACCCTGTGCCCTGACTGGTTCATATCCTCTCCAGAGCCCTTCTGTAAGGGAATGTCACTTCCCCTGCAGATGGACCTTGGTTCCCCCGTCTTTACTCCCCCTCATTTATAATGATATAATTTTGTTCTTTGATGCCTGATCCTGATCCCTTTGATGCCTCTTGGTCACACAGGCTGCTGTGCTTCTTCTATGTGGGCTTTGTTGCCTCTGAGCTGCATGACTGCTTGATAGTCAGGTACCATCAGCTTTCTTCACCACTTTTGCCTATACATATATTTACCTTTGGTGATTGCATTGAGATGGTGAGCATCATGTATTGTCAATTTTATAGAACAAGTGTTCTTGTAAAGAAGTAATTGAGAAGAGGCTCATTGCCCATCTGCTCTGACAATCATTTTTTACACAAGCATTTCTCCTGCCTGTGACTTCTGTTGTAGGTATACCTTCTTATTTTATAATAAGGTTTAGATAAAACAGCTGTCTGCAAATCACCACATCCCAGTACATAGTGGTTTTGTAAGATCACTTACATTTTATGCTACAGTACATAAAGTGAAGGAATAGGATGCAGAATATGAGATTGACCTCTTTGTATCTGTCTGATAGTGGTGAAAAGACATTTCCTAATATGAATTCTCTAGTCACCTGTCTCCCACAAAACAATTAGATGGGACTATGTAAATAAGATGTGTGAAACACTTAGAGAGATTGGTCTCCAGACTACAAAAGAGCAAGTTAGAAGCTGGAATATAGAAGATTCCCAGGACCATCAAGGAAGAACAGCCATTAGCACAGCCTGTTCCATAGCCCTTCCTGATGTGGGTGAGGCAACAATAGCTGTGTCACACAATAACCAGAGGTCACACAGCAGACCAGAAGACAGAACAGAGGACCAGAGTCAAAACTAGGAGACACAGACAGAGTCAGAATAGGCGGGCAGGGTCCTGGTGCAAGGTGGCAGAGACCAAGAGAAGATGCAGCTGAGCTGAGAGAGAGGGAGAGGGAGAGAGAAGGAAAGGGAAAGGGAGAGAGAGAGGGAAAGGGAGAGGGAGAAAGAGGGAGAGGGAAAGGGAGGGAGAGCGAGAGAGTTGACTATTGCCTGAGTAGAGCTATTGTGTGAAACGATGGCTGTAGTTCTTGTATGCTCTTAGCTTGTTGAAATTTATCAATGACTATCACAAACTCCCTTATGGGTGAGGTCTGTATTGCCATTGCAATGGGACCTGGGACCAGAGTTCTGTGGAAGGAATGGTCAGTCTCAGAAGAGGGTAAAAGGGGATGGAGGGTGGAAGCAGGTCTGACTTCTACCTGCAGTGGTGGACTTTGGGTTGCTATTGAGATGGTCTTTCTTCTGTGTGTGTTTAGCCAGAAGAGTTCAGAGAAGTTCTCCTCACCATTGCTACACTTTTTGTAAATCAAGTTTTCTCATTGAACCAATGTTTATCATGGAACTCAAGTTTCTTCATTTTTATAAGGCTGGAAATAATAATTACCTAGCAGGGATCCCTTGGTCATCACATCAATGATGCCATAAAGTGCCTCAGGGAGGCTTAAGTATAGAATTGTATCCATTCATTATGTCTTTTCTTCCCAAAACTCTCTTCAGAGCCTTTGTCCAGACTAGAACAGAGATGAGTAGAAAGACATACTCTTCAGAGAAGAGAGATCCCTACCTGCATTGAGAAAGATGATAAATATACTGCAAACATGTAAGAAAACTCTGTGGGACTTGGGCCAATTTGGGGATAGAAGGGATAGAAGAGAAAGTACATGAGGAAATCAGGAGAAGACAGACGTGTTGTCTCAGCTGCTAACTTGTTGGCTTCAACTCATGGTGACCTTGACCTCATGCTCAATGGAACACTGTTCAGGCCACTAATAATCCCATGATTGCTTATGAATTGAAACATTAAGATTTTTATCAGTTTCATTGGCTAATTAAAAGCAGTAGATTACCAGGTCTTTCTTCCTAGTCCACCTTTGCCTCCAAACACTGCTGAAATATGTTTGGCATCATGCTCAAGCCTTCTCTGACAGATGGGTCATGACTATGAGTGAAATTCCATGGCCACGAAACAAACCCAGGTCTCTTAATGGGAGATAATTCTACTCTTAAAAAAAAGAATTCTACTCTTAAACTTCCATTGCCTCATTAGATCAGCATGGACCTGACACCAATCATGAAAATTCTTGGGACAAGAAAAAGATTCAAATAAATTGGGCAGGATAAACAGTATTGGGCTCTCTTTGGATGGGGAAACTTACAGCTTTTCAGAGGGATAACAACTCCTCCTAGACTAGAAACTCCAGGTCCACCATGTTTTTCTTTCAAGCCTCTTCAGCTAGGTTTTCAATGAATTGCTCTTCTCATTTTACTTCATTTCATGTATTTTCTCCCATATTTTCCCTTTTGGACCATGCAGAACCTTTTGCATTTTTCAGTTTAGAAGAACAAAGCTTGTCAGTAATACAGAGAATAAAAGGACTGATATTTATTCCATGGTACTAAAACTTTTTTTCCCCTAAACTCACACCCAAAAACTTGTCTGTAGGCCAATTTGCATGTTGGCCACATTTTGAGGACTTGGCTGTAACAGCCACTTTGCAAACTCACACCACATGTGGTACTAATTGGCACTGTTGGCAGTTTCAGAAGAGGAACTGAGGATTGAGTGGGCTCAGAAGCTTAACAATGTCTTCACACAATGGTTCTCCCCAGGAGTTAGAAATGAGAACTGTAGGAAGATGGGCCTGTGGGGCAGGTCAGTGAGATCAGGCTCCCAGAGCTTTTGTAAAAGCAATGCCAAAAAAATTAGAAAGGCAAGAGAAAGATTTGAAATAGATATTCTACCTTATACCAAACTTCCGAGAAAAGACCAGCAAGAGCTCGCTCAGTTCCATTCGCTGTCAAGAAGCAAGACATGAAGTAAGGTCAGACCTATGTTTGGAATGTAGAGAGACTCAACCATTGCTCTGGGCCAGTAAAACTCCCCTAGGTCAAGTTTTCCATCTGTAAAATCACCACAGGCCTTGAACAGCATTGGCCTTCCACCAGCTGAAAGGACTAGGGAGCAGATTTGTAGTTTGTTAAAACATTTCGATTTTACAAACTCCAAATGCCAGGTTCTCATAACATCTTTGCTGTGGGACTCTGTAGGCCTGGGGAAAGTGGCAGAGATGTTGGGAATGATTATTTCCCTGAATGGCTGTGTTAATCCAGCTCTTCTGGGTTGTAAGAAATGGGATCTCTTGGAAACCAAATGGTGCTTTGGGGAATTAGGGTTAATTGTAAGGCTACACATGGAAAGGTGGAATCATGGAAGCTGGTTTCATAGCCTAAAGGACTGGACAGTTGTGTATTTTGTTCTCAACTCAAGATATAGCATTACTTTGGTTCTGAAATAATATTTAGTGTCCTTTACACTCAGCTTTTCTCTTTTTGCTCTCATGGTACCTAATTATGCTTCCTTCTTCAAGGATCACAATAAAACCTGAGAGACTTCCCTGATTCTACCAAGGACCAGATTACATCAATCTACCTCACGGTGTAAATCACCATTTGAAAAAAACGTCATAAACCTAAAATTTCTCTTTTATCATATTGATCATTAGCAAACTCTTGAGACTGAAGAGCCAATTCTGTCCCTCCTAAGTACTTTAAAACCACTCAAGAGTCTCAAATATGTTTTTCCAAACAAATGAAATCACCATCTGAAATAATAACCTTCACATCTTTTCAATGTTACTTCATAGCTGCAGGTTCACACTGAAAGAGCCACATATGACTCAAGAGCATAGTTTGCTGACCACTGATCTAATACAAATTTTTTAAAAATTACAATTATTCAGTTCATTTAAAAAGTTTGATCAGGGCTACAACCCCCCCCCCTCCGCTTTTTCTTTTTACTTTAAATTTCAATGAACAACCTCTCGTTTTACACTTAATCAGCTTCAATATACCAACCTTTCATTAATTTAGATGCTGACCGTTGCCCTTGACTTGAAGCATAAAGCTAGGAAATATAATTCTCTTCTCTTTGTAGAAATATTATTTCAGTTAATGCCACTACAAAGCTGATATTAAATAATAATTGAGAAGTACATGTAGCTTGGATTACACAATGGGATTTTATACAAACGTAGCCCAAACTCAAACCCCACTGCTTTCCAGTTGATTCAACACTCTAAGATCAAGTCCTCCTGCCTTGGTAGAGTTCTCAAGGCTGTAAAGCTTTAGAGAAGCCTCGTGTGCCATGTGGATCTCCCAGGGAGGGTCAGTTGGGGTCTCAGTGCAAGCCAGGGGTTAGTAGCTAAGTGCTGTCAACCACAGTCCCACCCAGGCTCCTTCACTAAGCAAGACCTTCTTCACCCATTAAAGGGATTTTCCAAAGCAAAATCTCATTTTATTGATTGTGCTACCTATCAGTAATCTGAGTTTTAAAATCTCAAGTTACAAGAATTTGGGTACCTTCTTTCTACATGTATATGATACTATTTCTCACCCAACTGCATAGACCACCCACAGGCAGCTGGAACTGCTAAGAAACACAAAACAGTAGGGAATTGGTACTTTTTCTCTGCTACAAAAATCAGGCCAAAAAAATAAATGAGTTTGGATGCATAGGAATGCTTTCCTTTTCAATCAGCCAAGGTGATCTTCAGCAGAAATGAAAACAAAAGTGTTACCGTCTTTCCAAAGGAGATAATTTTTGTTTGAAAAATATATATGAAAGTACTTTAAATCTCAAGCATTCATTACATTAAAAATGAAATTCTTACTGGGAGAACCTCCCAAAACTATTGCTCAGAAATCATCTTTAAATCTTGCACTGAAATTAACCCATGAAGCCATGATTAAATTAAACCCCCCAACCACTGCCATTGAGTTGTGTCTCACTCAATGTGATTCTTTATAGACTTTCTGTGATGTTATATCTCTCCAGGAGCAGATCGCCTCATCTTTCTCCAGCAGCTGGTGAGTTCTTAATCCAGTTCAGTTCAATTAATAAAGACTATTTGCCTTGACTGTTATATTGTGATGCATAAGTTCAAACGGACAACAAATAACTAAAGCTCACATAAGAACTTTGAGAAGTTGTTGCTGTTCTTAGGGGCCATCAAGTTGGCTCCAACCCATAGTGACCTTAAGTACGACAAAATATAACTCTCCCCAGTCCTGCGCCATGGTCAAAATTGTCCCCATGCCTGAGCTCATTGATTCAACCACTGCATCCCATTGAGTCAGTCATTGTATCAATCCATTGTGCTGAGGGACTTCCTCTTTTTCAATGCCCTTCTACTTTATCAAGCATGATACCTTTTTCCAGAGACTGGTCCAAAATATATAAAAGAAGTCTTGCCTCTAAGGAGTATGTGGGCCATGTTTCTTTCAATACAGATTTGTTCAACCTCTGACAGTCAATGGAATATTTTGGTATTTATTGCTACCACCATAATGCAAAGACTTTAGGTTTTCATTATCCATTATCCTGCTTTTTCATGCAAATAAGGTGATTGAATAAAAGTTTGGGTCAGGCTTACCTTAATGATCAAATTCGCTTAATGTTTTTTAATTACTTAAAGTGTTTACAGCAGATATACCCAATGCAATATTTTATTTGATTTCTTGACTAAAGCTTTCATTCTCAGTGTATCTGATATACTGCAGTGGTCTGTGAGTTGCTCTCATGCTTAAATCTCTGCCACTGGTATTTCAAATGGCAGCAGGGTCACCCATAGTGAATACATTTCAGTGCAGCATCAAGACTAACATAGATCATGAAAGAGGGCCTTGTGATTCACTTCTGGAAAAGAAAGTCAGTAAAATTTTTATGAATACCAGCTTAGCATTGTCTATGTTGGAAAAAAAGCTATTTCCAATTAATAGGTCATTAACCGTGCAAAATTATGGCATATAATATCTGGCAACATTTTTTAACACCAAAGAAAATTGTGTGTCTGGATTGCATGCTTTCACCATACTTCTTCAATCTGTGTGCTGAACAAATCAACTAGTGTGTTAATCAGGGCAAACTACAAAAATAAAATTTATAGATACTTATGTGTGCATAAAAAACGCTTTATACAAGAGCAATTGAATATTGAGAAAATATCCCAGCCCAGTTCAAATCAAATCCCTAAATATGATATCAGTCCTTATATCCAATATCAATCTCTAAAGTCCTCTTCAGACTCACACAACACACATGGGAGGGAAGTGTTGTAGATTTGGAGGCAGTGGGAGCCTCTCCGTGTTGACAGGGGTCTTCACATGGCTCTTTCAACTTCAGGGCTCTTGCTGCATCAGCAGAGCCCCATCAAGTTTATTGTCAGGAATGTCTCACAGCACGTATGCATGTGTCCCACCTCAAGTGCACCATCTATATCCTTAGTGCCTCCAAATGACATTATTAAGCTATGACCTAGTTCACAGACTAACCTCTACCCCTTCACTCAGAAGTCTCAAACTGACAATAAATTATATAACTACCACATCTAAAACAGTGGACTATATGAGAAAAAACATGGCATCAAGATCTAGCAACCTATGATACAAAGATGACACACCTTTAATTACTGATAGCCAAGAAGACTTGATGCATTTACTATTGAAAATCAAAGACTAGAGCCTTCAAGGTGAATTTACAACTCAATGTAAAGACAATCAAAATCTTCAGAAGTGAACCAAAAGGCATCATCATAATAAAATGAGAACAATATAGTTGTCAAGGATTTTATTTTAATTGCACACACAATCACCACTTACAGAAGCAGCCATCAAGAAATCAGATGTTATAATGCACTGGACAAGTATGTTGCATAAAACTTATTGAAAGTCCTAAGAATCTTTGGGACTTTGAGGTGCGCTTGATCCAAGCCATAGTATTTCCAGTTGCCTCATGTACATGTGTGGACTGGACAATGAAGAAGGAAGCCTGCAGTCAAACTGATGCATTTGAACTTGATTCTTCATGGAAATCATTGAAAGTACCATAAACTGTCAAAAGAACAAACAAATTTTTCACTAAGGAAGTATAGCCAGAAATCTCCTTAGAAAAGAGGATGACAAGATTTGGTCTTATATACTTAGGATATACTACTATCATAAACATGGTCTCTGAGTAAGGATGTCAAATTTGGTCTGTGCCAATATCGAGCAAGAAGGCCCTTAGTGAAGCAGACTGACACGGGGGTACAGCAATGAGCTCAGAGCTAACAACTGTGAAGGTGGGACAGGAGTCGTCGGCAGTTTGCTCTTATGTTAGGTCGATTGGAGCCAGAGACAATTGACGTCATCTAACAACAGATTTAAGCCTAGTTAATCTGGAATTTTATTTTATATCATAGATCTCATTTATTTTCTCCTTTTTGATATTGTCTTCATTAAAAAGGAGTTAGGCTTCTCATCATTGTTTCATAAAATAGCTACAACTCCAACTGGCTTCTCTGGATGGTCCCAAGAGAATAAATAGAAAGAAATTCAAATCAGTCAGCCATCCATAATGTTAGTTTAGTCAACACTAAACATCTGTATATTTGAAACTATCCAAATTGTTGATTTTTTCAAAAGTTTTTATCCAGATGGTGGTACAGTTTATACTTAAGAAACAGATGTAATTACCAGTCTAATGTTGTCTTAGTCTGGGTAGATTAGAGAAACAAATTCATCAACACTCATATGTATATAAGAAAGAGTTTTATATAAAAGAGTAATTGTATATCAAGAAAGCATCCCTGTCCAATCCATTTCAAGTCCATATGCCTGATATTGGCCCATGTGACTGAGACCATTCTATAAATTCCTCTTCAGACTGACACAACACATGTAATGATACCAAGTGCAGGAAGATCACAGGCCAAGGGCCAGAAAGTTTTGTGGATCTAGTGGCAGTGGAAGCATCTCAGTTCTAGCAGGTTGTTCCACATGTCTCCTTCAGCTTCAGGGCTCTTTCTGCATTAGTGTAGTTCCATCAGATTTATTGTCAGTAATGTCTCACAGGAAGTAATCCTGTGCCCTCCCTCCAAGGAGCTTAGCCACCACCAAATGAGGTTATCAAGCTGCAACCTGATTGACAGACTACCCTCCACCCCTTCCCTCTTAAGTCTCAAATTGACAACAGATTATGTAACTATCACAAATGTGTATAGAAAGGAAAAATAATACCACAGATTCAGAGGATAAGATAGAAAATAATAAATTAATAAAGATGAAATTATGAACCAAAAAATAAGCACACCTAAAATACTTTATTAATCAAGAACACTGTACCAAATATTCCATCAACATTAGTTATGTAATTATTTCCTGCCCTCTCCCTACCATTCCACACTGCAGAGCAGAGAACACAACTAGTGCCCCTAATACTTATCTTTGCTCATCAGCAATTTTTAATGACAAGAGTGTTCCTGAGAGGCAATGACAGAGAGACTTAATTGTACACATTATGGACAAGTTATTAAGAGAAACCAGGCCCTGGAGAAAGACATCATGTGTGGTAATGTCGAGGGGCAGCAAGAAAAAGGTGCCTCAGGAGACAGTTTGACACAGAGACTGCAACGATGAGTTGAAGCATTGGAATACTTGAGCAGGATCAGGCGATCTTTGATTCTGTTGTGCATAGGGCTATGGGCCAGAACTGACTAGATGATACCTATGGTGAGCAACGAAGATACTTATGTATTAATTTTCTATGCTACCTATACTAAATTCCATCAAATTTAGAATCATAAAACCACATTACACATTTATTATCTCTTAAGTTTCTGTAGGTCAGAAACCTAGACCTAGTTCAGGAACTCACAATATCGAGAAAGATGCAGGCAGGGTCCCCATTCTCATATAAATCTCTGCTTAGGGAAGGATCTATTCTCCAGTTCCCTTGGTGTAAGGACAGAATTAATTTCTTGCAACTGTAAATTCTTTGGTAGCTTGCTTATTCAAAGCCACCAACAGAGAGGTGGGAAGATGCTTAAACTTCAGGGAGTTACCCATCTGATTAGGTCAGATCCAATTCGGATAATTACCCTGGTAAGTGGTTCAAGGTCACCCAAACAAGCATCTCAATTACATCTACAAATCTCTTCATGCTTGCTATTTTCTGTTGTTTTTAAGCAAAGTTCTCAACCCTGTCAACCCTGAGTAAGTCTTTCAATAAGATTTTATAACTCTGTGGGTGGGAATCTTAGAGGTTATCTTAGGGTTTGATCATAGTCTTTCAAGAATGTGATTTGTCTTTTTTGTGTGCACCAGAACCCATCTTCTCCATTGCACTCAGTACACCGTGGTGATGGAGCAAATTATAGATTTTAAAATATAGTCATCTATGAAGTTCTTGCTGTGGCTCAGGTAGCTGAAGGGATATGCATTCAAAGGGTTCTTTTGTTAGAAATGATGTGAAAATATGATGGGAACATTTCTCACTGTCACTGTAAGAAGCTGACTGCTCAGTGGGAGTATTTAGCATCAGATGAGCAGGATTGATGAACTATTACCCATTCCTGGTCTTCAGTCATGGGTTTCACACAATTGCACTGCTAGTAATAAGCTCACTGTACTGGTGCAGAGAGATTTCCCCCCCTTATTTCTTGGAAGATATATGGCCAATATGCTCCTTAGAGGCAAAGATGTCCTTCATACCTTGGTCGTCTTGTCAGAAGAGACCAATCCCTGGAGAAATACATCATGCTTGGTAAAGTGGGGAGCAGTAAAAAAAGCAGAAAATCCCTTAGCACATTGGATGGACATAAGCGCTACTGGTATGGGCTCAGGCATGGAAACAATTGTAAGAATGGCCCAGGACTATGCGGGGTTTCATTCTGGTGTGCTAGGTGGCTAGGGGCCATAACAGACTCCATGGACACCATAAGAAAAATCATATTCTATTCTAATGACCAAAATGAAGATTTCAAATAGAACTTTAAGGCATTTAATTAATGCCAATACCTCACGATGTTGCTTGTCTAAATGTATAAGTGATTGTGTGTGTGTCCTATATTCTTTTTTCCCCTGTGGGCATCTGGTGGGAGTAGGAGACCCAGCCACCTGGTAGGAGTAGGAGACCCAGCCTTGCTCCTGGAGAGCTGCTGCTGGAGTTGAACCACCAACCCTGTGGGCCGCAGTCCCGCACACAACCACTATGCCACCGGGGCTCAGCCTGTGTTGTGTATCCTATATTCTGATACCAGCATTTCATTATGAACTCAGTGAGGAATACCCATGTGCTATGATTCATTAAACACAATAACTAAAATGTCAGAAATGTCCTATATATCTTTTCTATAGAGTCATCCCGAGTCAGAATCCATTTGCCTACAGTGGGTTTGGATTTTTGGTATCATGCTGACTCATGCAATCAGACTTTTTTTTAGCACTTTCTAGCCAGACCATTTCACTGGGCCTTTTCTGGCTAATTCTGAAGCTTGAAGAACTAATTTTTCTTTCTTAAGTGACAAAAACACACTTGGGGAACAACAAAAATTACAAGAGAGCAAGGACTATTGAAATTAGTTATGGAAGTTAAAAAAAAAAAGGCAAACCATCCAGAATGAACTCTCCACAATCTCTTCCTCCATAACCACAGACACATACAGTAGCTCACAGATGCCCAGGGCCTTACATTTGAGTCCAGAATAATAGAATCTGACTGTCACCGATATCTCTGTAGTATGACCTCATAATTCCTTCATTCTTGTTCCAATTTTATGAGAATGGTGTCAACTGCACACAGCTTTCCCCAGGACCAAACATATGCTAGCCACACTTTCTTAAAAGCTTTCAAACACCTGAACTGTCCACACAAAACAGAACAAATAATT
This sequence comes from Nesogale talazaci, assembly GCA_004026705.1. NCBI lineage: Eukaryota > Metazoa > Chordata > Mammalia > Afrosoricida > Tenrecidae > Nesogale > Nesogale talazaci. The sequence goes on from PVJH01000584.1 coordinate 96,629, forward strand.
ACTTGAAATCACACTAATATGTGAGACATTCAATACTAATAGTCATGTAGAAATTCATTCAGTGAGTCAGTGATATAGAAAGTATTTTGTGAAGCACTGTCATCACATACTAGCCAATGTTTAAACACCTGAATCATAGCAAGAATTAGAGGGGGAAACCTTTGACCTTCTCAAGGAGCTATTCTAGTGTATAACTTAATATAAGATCAAAATAAAGGGGCTGAGTCCCGGTAGCATAAGTGGTTGAGTGCAGGATTGTGGCCCTTGGACTTGGTGGTTCAAATCCAGTGGTGGCTCTCAGGAACAGCGCTTGGTAGCTCCCACGACCACCAGAGGGCAGTGATGCTCACAAAAAAAGATCATAATAAATATAAAGCTAAAATGTAGACGGTGTCCTTACCCCCAAAATCTTTATCATTAGGTCAATTTCAATTCATAGTGACCCTGTATAGATTTGCTTCACAATTGTTACCTTTGATTCCATGATTGCAGCCACCATGTCAATTCATCTACTTAAGTGTATTCCTCTATTTTACCAACCCCCATTTTACCAAGGATGAGGTTCTTTTTCAGGACATGTTCTCTTGACAACATATCTAAATCCCAGGCATCCTTGCTTCTAAGGAGAATTTTGCTTACCCTTTCTCCAAAACAGATTTGTTTGTTGTTCAGAAAATTCAAGATACTTTTAATATTCTTCACTACCCTATTATATGCATAAATTCTTCTGCACTTTCCTTATTCAGTGTTCAACTTTGTCCAGTCTACAGAGACCACGTGAATCATGAAGATGGCATAAAATACAGGAGGCAAAGTTACAGATACATCTTGGATATGACCAAACAAGTTAAGAGAATATGTCAGAGGATAGGGAGTTAGGACAGTAGTCCTGGGACCCAACAAGGTCTATAGGTGGAACAGTTCACAGAGACCATGTTCTGCATCCTACTTTGATGAGTAGTGATGGTATCGTAAAGCGTCCTGGGCTTCTACCAAAGGTAAAAACTCTTGGTCTCCTCCTGTCTGAAAGAAGCAAGAGCAGTAAAAATTGAAAGGCATATGGAAACAGCTTAATAGATGAATGGACCAAGCAAAGTTCAGTTGCCACAAAACATAGAAAAGAACTAGATCATACCCAATTAGCAATAACAACCTCTCTGAAATTGGATCATATTGAAAGATCCAGGAATGGGGGTGGGAGGTGGAACAAAAAAGTAGATAAAAGGATAGGCTTATTGGTTATATGGAGCTAATAATCAAGATACCCATCTAAGATATAAAGGAAAGCATTTATTCAATGACAGTTCATAATGATTGGAAAGAAGGAACAGGAACAGCAAACGCTGGAAGAAAATAGGAAAAGTGATAGTAGATTGAGGGATTTGCAATAGATGAGATGAAGTGAAACATGGATAAATTGTAACATGTGCACCTCATGATCAGCTCTGCAAATATTCACCTAAACATAATAAATGCTTTGAAATTCTGCTTTGGATAATTTAAAATGGAGGTCTGGTATACTTGTGAAAGGATTTAGCAGGTAGTCAGAAATGTCTCGAGTTCATCAAGGTCTGCACTGGAGTATAAAAGTGTGAGTCATCTGCCGATAGATGGCGTTTAGTCTGTAGGACAGGATGAGATCACCAGGTAGGAGAGAGAAGAAACAAAGGCCCAGCACAGTTCCCTGAGAGCTCCAGTGTTACAGATATCAGAGAGAGAGAGAGAGAGAGAGAGAGAGAGAGAGAGAGAGAGAGAAACAGATTTCAGGGGGAAATTTTAGGAAGTACCTCCTGAGACAGAGAGCAAAAGAGGACATAGGACAGAACCCTAAGCTGGAGTGAGAGTGAGGAGAAGGACCAGATAGGAGACATGCCCTTGGAGGAGCTGGGAGGCTTGATAAAGTCTCCACTAGCAATTAGATTGCTTCCCAGAATCCCTCATCAGTTGTATTTTGAGATACAACTACAAGCAGAAGTAATTATAGCTGTGCGCCTTCTTCATATCAACTCTGAACTTAAGTTGAAGTCTTGTTACTTTGGTACCAAGTCCCTGTCACTATTTATAATGTAGCTACAGGGATCAATTCTATAAACTCGAAAGGTTAAAATGAACGCATTGGATATATTTTCAGGTTTTAGCCAAAGAGTAAACAACTAATATAACCTTAAAAGAAAAAACGTGGCCATAAAATTACTCCAATTACCTGGATACATTCCAATCAAAGAGTCTTTTAATTAATGGATTGTTTTCATTTTAATTAAATGCCCCAGTAACCTAAATAACTACTTAGAAAACTGCTTTAATTATCTGTATTTTTTCTACAATCTTGTTTCTGAACTCCAGATCCATAGCTCCAAATTTCGTTGAATTATCTCCCTCTGGATGATGGACAGGCCAATGTCACTGACCAAATGGAGAAAGCTTTTTTCACTAAAAAAAGTTCATTGTTTTCATATTGCTCACAAAAGGATAGTGACTGATATACCTCTGGATAGCCCTTGCCCTGTGGTGGAACACACTGTACTTTCACCAGAAATGGTCATACAGATCATCATCAATTAGTAGAGGACTGGACAAGATTTTGTTAAATTATATATTGTCACACAGGTGAAAAACAGCTTCATGGCAACTAATCACAGAAGATATCCATGTATCGAGAGGTATTTTTCACAGTTTATGCATCTTACTGATCAATCCAATTTTCACCCTGCATCCGTTTATGATTATGACCGCTGGAAAAGAGGCAGGATGAATTCCACCTGAGGAGTGAAGACAATATAAAGTCACAGAAGCCCTCTCGCACTGCTAGAAAATTGATTCGTGAGATCCAAAAACAAAAAAATGAAGGATCAAGAGATGGTGCATAAGGCTTCTTGTGTCCCTTTCACACAGAATTATAAAAGGGAAGGGTTAAATGTAAAGCATTTGCGAGAATCCTGAAGGAAGCCCTGGGTAGGTTGTTGTGCAAAAATAAAACAACAGAATTGGATATTATGATGGTTAGGGGTTATGTCCACGTGGCTCTCCTGGATAAGGACAGAGTGGAATTCGAGCTCGTAAGTGAAACATAGCCTGATGACACCTACTGAGCATGGTGGGCCTTTCTGTACAGGAGAGAGACCCAGTAGGGTCTAATCCTCATTGGTCCTTTGTCTTCTATCAGAGCTGGATCTGCTGTCTGGTTCCTCAAACTCCTGTTGAATTGCTTGCTGATTTGAGGAGCTATCCGCAGACAATTGGTAGTGAATCCATTCATTCTGCCTACCCCTGGGATTCACCTGTCAGTACTCACAGCTGTCTTGGCTTTGTCATCCTGCTTCCAGGTCATCAGCGTCCATAACAGGAACAACCTGACTTTCACCTATCTGGACATACCTATCTCTTCAACTATGTAAGCCATTTCCTGATATAAATCTCTTTCAATTCACAACCCATACAAGCATCACTGGTTTTGTTTCCCTAGAGAATCCAACCTAACATAGATGTCTTTAAAGAATAGAATGCTTTCTCATGATTCAGGAGGCTTAAAAACTTAGTGTTATCTCTAGGGAAAGGTTTTTCTTTGTTTCTTTCAGCTTCAAGGAGCTGCCAGCCATTCTGGATATTCCTGGGCTCATAGGTACATCTGCCTCTGTTCTTGCCTTAAACAGCATATGAGGGCTCATAGAAGATTAATTCTGCTTTCTCTATTGTCCCAAAGCAGGAGTCAGACATGCTGTGGTGGAGTGACATTTCTTCACATGGCTCTTCCACACAAGTCTCTAACTCCCACCAAATGATTGGGTAGAACTATGAAAACAGGGTGTGTGCAACACACACAGGAGAGATTAGTCAGTTTTTGTTACAACGTCCCTGGCTATAACATGAGCTATACAGTAGTCATGGCAGAGAGAGAGAGAGAGAAATTCCTAGAACCCCTTGAAAGAACATGTTCAAGATTTCTGGGAAGGGGAAAAACGAGAAGCGGATACCAGGGGTTCAAGCAAAAAGCAAGTGTTTTGAGAAGTATGAGGGAAACAAGTGTATAAAAGTGCTTGACACAATGGATGCATGTGTGGATTGTGATAAGAGTTGTATAAGCCACCAATAAAATGATAAAAAAAAGAAATGCCCTTTAGAGTGAGTATTGTCTGTGAATTCATTGTGGCTGTTGCAAGGAATTATAGAACTAGCATACATAAAAAATGACATTGAAGGAACAGTTAGTATTCAAATAGATGAAGAGAACTGCACTGTGGAGGTTTCACTGACCCACACCTCCAAAGTCAGATATGTCTAGCTCTATGACCATTGATCACACCAGCTTTCAGTCATTTCCCCAGGGCTCTCTACTTCAATGCTGGATTTAATAATTCATTTCGATGGCCACACAGAGTCAGAAAATACTCATCATTGCAAGGTAATAGGTTAACACAAGTCAGAGTAAGTGAGCAGTAAACTTACAGTCATTGGTCCTCAGACAGCAACCTAGTCTCTCTCTGATCCTCAGACTCTCATACACACTGTCCTTTGGCCTCTGCCTCCATACCTCAGGAAGTATGCCTGCCCTATGACTCACGTTCCCATAGTCTTGGTCCTCCTGCTCTTGCTCTGCCCCATAGTCTCCATGCTACAGCCTCTGGTTCTCCTGGTCTCGGCTTCTGTTATGCCAGATTCAGATCTGGAATATGCTCTTCTGCTGGTTCTGAGATTCCTCTCTCTCCTCCTGCTCATCCTTTTAGCCTGGGAGGTGGTACTGAAAATGTAACCATACCCTCTATTATTGTTGAACCGAATGTATTTATATAGTTTCACCAATCAGTTGATAGGGATTGCAAAGACATGGGAGGAAAGCCATATTACCAAATTTCACTCCACCATACATCTGCTCTTTTGAACACTGTTCAAAAGAGTGTTTAAGACCTACCATCTACTGATATCTCATTTGTGTAAAAAAATGACAAACCCTGTTTCTAAACAGGACTATATTTACAAGTATAGGAATTAGAGCTTCAATAAAACTTTTGCGGAAGAGGGAACACAATTTTTACCATAACAACTATGAACTTCCCAAAGGAGTATCTGCATCAAGATCCAATGCACCATGGAAACAAACTTAAAAGATACTTGGAGAAGATACTTAGACCTGGTAATGTATAGCTAGTGGCCATGGATAAAGCATGATTTATAAGGTAACAGAAGTTACTACCTGCCTTGAGAGAACTCAAAGATGATGAGAGGACAAATGGACCAAAAATCCCATGTAGGAACACAGATCACACTTCCAAAGATAGAAACATCGTTAATCATAGGGAATAGCAGTTAAGCTGAAGAATGAAGTGGCATCTTGGGTCTGGAGGTGAAAGAAGATCTGTAGCAGCTTAGAGGATTCAGCCAGCAAACCTCTGGTGATGTCACTGATACCCAGATACCCATTTTCTATCAAAATCTGCGCAATCAGCAAAAATGACATCTCACTAGAAGTTCTTGATGTTAGGTGCCTATCGTAAGTACATGATTTCATGTCAACTTGAAGATATATAAAAGTAGGAGGGTGAAAATCAACCTGTCAATCAGGTTACAGTCTGATGGTGCTTCCTTGAGGCCTTCTCATAGGGAACCTCCCTCTCTCACTGCCTTTGCTTTCCTGCTGGAGAGCCACTCTGAGATCATCCATATCCCTGGAGATGTTACCACTGCCATTAGAATATTCCTGAATATTGCTTGTGACTATGCAAGTGTGAAGAGGAATTTGTGTACTAGTATCAGACTTAAGGACTTGAGCTGGACTAGTCTGGGATGTGCTTGTGATATTTAATTGCTTCTTGATATAAAGCTCATTCTGAAACATATGAGTTTGTGTTGCTGGTCAATCTGACCTAACACAGTGCCAGAGTTGGTTCTGATTCATAGTGACCCAGATGTAAAACAGAACCAGATCCTGCCCACTCTTTGTGATTGCTCTTATGTTTGAGTCTAGATATAGAAAAACTGACACAGAACATTGAACATTTACCCAAAGGAAGCTGTGTTTCTTGAAACCAACACCTTCCCCACCACCGCCATTCTGGAAAAAGACCTAAGATCATTAACAACTTTAAATTAACAACTTTAAATCTGCTCTATTAGCCCTTTCTATTCATTGAAATGGTGGCTAGATAAACAATAGAAAATAAATCATTTGTTCTTTGTTTGCATAGTTCAGTGATATATATTTCCTACAGTATGACAAATTAACTTGCTTCTCCAGGCTAAACTGTTTCAGTGTGTCAGAGTCCCACTTCCTTTTACCTGACTTCCAATGTGACATCTCACAATTAGACCAAAAACTTAAGCTTACCCATTTCTTCCAGTTTTCTCTACCAGTAATGCACTCTTTCCTCTGATCTTCCAATCTTTTCCCACTTAAGCCACCTGCAAAATATACATTGATATAGTATTAGTTGTATTATATTATTTACTTGCTAAAAAGGAAAGCAAAAACCATGACTTATCTGTCAGTTTGCCATACTGTGATGGCTTGTATTTTACTCTGATGCTGGAATCTACATTACAGGTATTTCAAATGCCAGCAGAGTGAACAGGTTGGGTGGATTTTCCAGAATAAAAGGAGACACGGAAGTGGAACTCAGCTCCTCACTTTGGAGAAAGAATCCCTGAAACCTTATGCATTGCTTCAGAACATTGCCTGATGCTGAGAGCCTGATGAATGGAAGTTGAACACTGCAGACGTAGTGTCAGAGGGGGGGAAGGCCCTCAGGTTCTAAGGCATTCAAAATGTAACTAAGGAGTAGCTGCATTCTCAGAATGGAGACATGATATAAGCAAGCCTGTGGTTGTGGTGCATTAGACATATTCATTTTCTGGCAGAACTTATGAGAGGGAAAAACAACTCTAAAATCTGTTTAGTGTTTAGCACTTGGAAAGTGTGAAGTAGAAATCTAGAAAAAATACAAGTCATAAAAAATGAAATGGCCCCCATAAAGATAGATATCCTAGGCATTAGTAAGATAAAAAGGCCTGGTGTGGGCTGTTTGAATGAGAAAAGCATATAGCTTACTATTGCTGGAATAGCCCAATAATGAGGAATAGTGGGTCATTTGTGGTTGATACAATTACTGCAAAATCAATCATGAAGTAATATGTTGACTGTGATATAGGACTATATCTATCCACCCTCAAGAAAATCAATCAATTGTTTGAGTCAATCAATTATTCAAATTTATTCACCAGCCATAATAGATAGTGATGAAGACATTGAAGAATTCTACCAGTGAATCAATTTTTGAAAGATCAATAATATAGTAAAAAGGCATTGTTAATTATTGATTGTTGGAATGCAACAATTAAAGCAAAGGGGAAGCACCAGTATTTGGAAAATATGAACTTGGTAATAGAAATGATGCTAGGGATTCCATGATGGAATTTTGCAAGACCAGTGGTTCATTATTAACAAATATCCTTTTTCTACAACACAAAAGAGGACAATGCACATGTAATTCTCTAGATGGAATATAGAAATCAAATGGAATCTATCTGTGGGAGGACATCCTGGATAACTCCAAAATTGGAAACTAAAATCAGTCCAGAGACTGACTGTGGAACAGACCATCAATTGCTTATATGTAATTCAGGTTAAAACTGAAGAGAAACAAAGAAATCCGGTCTAGGGGAGATCCAATATACAACTTGGAATGTGTTCCACCTGAATGTCGAGAACATCTTAAGTACAAATTTGACACATGAGACACTAAGGACCTAATAAGCTGTAGAAGAACATTATTGTGTGAGAAGAAAGCAAAAAGTCATTAAAAAACAAGAAAGAAAGAGAAGATCAAAGTGAATGCCCCAAGAGACTCTGAAATTTGCTTTTGCCATATAACAGTTAATGTAAATGGAAGAAAGGATGAAGTCAGCGAGCTGAATGGACAGTTTTCTTGGTCAGCTCAAGAAGACAAAGCCACGTATTATAATGAAGCATAGAATTAGAAAACCAGAAAAGAGGAACCTTTTCAGTACATCTGAACCTGAAAGAACTCAAGGGAAAAAAACCCCAAGCCTTATATTGAGAGCTAGTTGACATTCCACCATTTCACCTGGTGGTGAAGCAAGAAGTTCAAGCTCCATTGAAAATATTAGCCCCAAACAAGGCTCTATGAATTGATGAATTATCAACTGACATGTTTCAATAAGCTCATGAAATACTGGAAGAACAATCATCTATGCTAGGAAATTTTGAAGACAGTTAATTGGCCAATAGACTGGATAAGATCCCTGTTTGTACCCATTCCAAAGAACTCAACAGAAGGTTCAAACTATAAAGCAACATCACTTACGTTGTATGTAAACAAAATTTTTGCTGAATATCATCCAAAAGCAGTTGCAGTCAGGCCAAATTCTGGAGAGGGGATGGGACAAAGAAATATCCTTGCTGATGTCAGATGGAACTTGGCTCACATCAGAGACTATCAGAGAGGTGTTTCCTGCTGCTTTCTTGACTATGTCAATGCATTCAACTACATACATAAAAAATGATAAATAACCTTCAGAGAAAATAGGAGTTCAAGGAGATTTGATTGTGCTCTTGAGGAAATTGTACGTGGCTGAAGAGGCAATTGTAGGAACAAAACAAGGGACTACTGTACCTTTTCTTACACATTTTTGAATAAGGTTTTCTATGTTTAGAATGAACTTTCCTGTATCTGCAAAGCATCTTGCTAGAAATTTGATACAAACTGCATGAAACCTCTATAGCTTGATTTAGGACAAATTGACACCTTTACTATATTCAATCTTTCAATCCATAAATACAATATCTGATATGCAGTGATTTATTTCTCCTTTGATTCTTTTTAGAAGTAGTTTATTATTTTGAGCATTAACCTGCTTTACATATTTTGCTGTTTATACCTACACAGTTTTCTTTTTCTGGAGTAATTCCAATGACATTATGTTTTAAATGTTTATTTCCACATGTTTACTTTTAGGACAGTTAGTGTGGTTACTTTTAGTTGGCTGATCCCATCTCCTACAACTTTGCTAAACTCATTGATTCACACTAGATTTTTTGAAAACCTAGTGTTAATGTAATTTTGGAAGGTAAAATTTTATGCTTTTCAACAGAATATTCAAATCTCACAACATGATAACTACGTTCATTTCCAGAGTAATTTTCAATATTTGTTCTCATTGGTATTCATTTTCAATGGTTTTTCAAACTGTCATCAAGGATCTACTTGTAGTGAATACATAAAGTACAACATATGACCAGGAGATAATAGCGTTTCACACTAAGTTTTTTGTATTGTATAGAAATATGGAGAGCTGCTTGCTGGGGTGGAGGTGCATATGGGAAGTGTGAGGTGGGAGACTACCCCCGACAGCAGGAGATCTTCCAGAAGTAAGAGGCAGGGAAAGAGACATCTGCTTAAATGTAAGTATGAGAGCCAGAAAATTCTCAAAGAGAAGAGAAAAACTACCACCTAAAAGAGCTTTTATAACCCTTCCACAACAAGGCAAGAAATGTCTGGGTCACTGAATTCTGAAAACAGCAGGAGTAACTACAGATTTTTAAATCCATCTATGGCTAGCAGATGTGGGACACATTTTCATGTGGTATGTAAAGCAAATAATCACCAAATAACCAAAAGTCTGTTTTTGGACTCTTTTTAAAATAAGCTATGTGCACAAATGTGTTTTTGGTGCCACCTAATTTGGGGGTAGGATATGGGGAAAGAGACTAGTGAGCCTCAGATTGCTACAAAGAAGCTAACACCTTGTGACTCAAACATAAAGGACATTTTTGGCTCATTCATGAAAACATTCCTGCATTATCACCCCTGAGTTTGGTGTGAAAAGGTGGTTCTCAGTATTTACCCTAAAGTATGTCAAGGGAGCCTGAAAATAAGCACTTTTAACATGATATCCCCTGTGGTTCTTCCAAACACTGGGGTTTAAAAATGAAAGGCTTGCGACTAGGAGATTCTCATTTTTCCAGGACACAACTCCACCTCTAGGATCTCAAATTTGCTCTTCCCTTCCTTTGTTCTGTATTCACTCAAGACATCTTGTTTTAATACTTCAAACTTTTAATGCGTCACATGCATATCCCTTACATCTCATATTTTTCAACTTTATTAACCATAAAATTCCTTTTCTTAATAAAACTAGTTAGCTAATGTCTTGACTCTTTCTTGGATGAAATCATCCTACCATTAATAAAGGTGATTATCTCACTCATGGATTGCAGTATTGTATATGAACTGCAAGTCAATATAAACAAGACCAAAATCCCCACAATGGGACCACCGGTAACATATTGGCACATGGAAAAACAATTGAAGTTGTCAAGGATTTTGGCTTGCTTGGACCTGCAGCCAATGCTCATAGAAGCAGCCATCAAGAGAGCAACAGACGACTTGCATTAGGTAAATGTGCTACGTGGGTCTATTTAGGATGCTGAGAACCAGGGAGATTACTTTTGCACACTTTAATTACAGATTAAAGTGTGTCTGATCAAAGTCACTGTATTTGCAATTGTCCCATATGTAAGAGAAAGTGGGCAATGCATAGGAAAGGAAGATCAGGAAATAAATGCACTTGAATTATGGTGCTGGCAAAGAATATTGAAAGAAACACGGACTGTCAAGAAAACAAACAAATCTGTGTTTGAAGAAGTATGAAGAGTTATCCTCAGAGGCAAGGACAGCAAGACTTGGTCTCACCGAGATAAGTTGGCAGGAGAGATACGTCCATAAGAAGGACATCCTGCTTGGTAAAATGGAGGAGTGGTGAAACAGAAGACTCTTAACAAGATAGACTGACACAGTGGTTGCAACAAGGGACTACAGTGCAGGAACCAAGGTGTGGAGGGTGCAGGGCAGAGAGGTTCCATACATTATGTGGAGGGTCACTGGGGATCAGAATGGACTCAATGGCAGGTAACAACAGTAACAATGTCGTACTTAGTTTGAGCAGATGTATCAGAAAGAAGTGACTTTACAAGAGACTAAAAGTCTACCTGCCGCACACCAGATCTAAAGGAGGGCTTTCTCTCTATCAGCTACATGGGAAGAGCCTTGATTCTGATCAGCTTCTCTGCTTTGATTCCAGGAAATCTTCACGTTTTGATGCCTATATTTCTGCTGGATTCTGTGTGCTTAATATGTTCATTCTATAAGTGAAGGTGATAGGCTTAAGACATACCCTACACAAATAAAGTGCCATGAACTCACAAAAAAGAAATGTTTATTTCCACGTGGAGTTACAGCCACACGGATGTCTCTGTTAGGTACATTTGAGTCTCTATGTAGAACAGAACACAATTCAGCCGGGTCCTCCACTCTCCTCACAATCTTTGTCAGTTCTGAGTCCATCGTTGTAGACATTTGCTAATCCAGCTCCTCAAAGACAGTGCTCTTGTTAGCCGCCCTTTAACTTTACCAAGCACAATAGCCTTCTCCAGGGTCTGGGCTCTCCTGATAACCTTTCCAACCTATATAAGATGGATTATTATCATCCTTCCTTCTAAAGAACATGCTAGTGGTACTTCTTCCAAGACAGCTATGTCTGTTTTGTCGGTTGTCCATGTTACTTTCAATATTCTTCACTAGCACCATAATTCAAAGGCATCCATTTTTCTTTTTTCTTCCACATTCAATATCCAACTTTCACATACATACTAAATGATGGAAAATGCCTAGTTTGGGGTCAGTCTCACCTTGGTCCTCAAAGTAACATACTTGTTTTTAAAAAACTATAAAGAACCCTTGTGCTGCAGGTTTACTCAGCACAATGCATTCTTTTATCTCTTGACTGCTGCTTTCAGGAATATTGAATTCTCAGAGGTAATTATGGGAGGTAGGGTTTATAATATACCTTTTGGATGGACATTCTGATCCATAAGGAGAACTTTAGAGCATCATGATGCAGTCCCTGAAAAACAACTTAAACACTGTTCAGAAATCCTCCAATATGTACTTCCTTATTCATATCCTTCTGCATATTATGTACATTTCCATTCTCAAAGGCCTCTTCTCACCTAATCGCAACAAGTAAATGGCCTAGCTTCCTAATTCATAGAAAAAGGGGGAAAACTAAAGTACTCATTTATTTCAAATCTAAAATCTTCTCTATATCCAAACACAGTTTAATGACATTTCATCCCTTGTTTTCTAATACTTAGAACTCATCTCTATTAAAATTAAGTTATGGCAAATATACCTTTACTTGCAGGGGTGGGGTTAGAAGTGTATCAGTGATTGAGTCCTCTATTCATATACACATACTTAATATAGCCCATCTAATAAACAAAATTAAAATACCAATAACGTTGCATTTCTTTTTGGCTTTTACCTTATCATACTGTTTTACTTTTTGTGCATCTGTTTTTATCAAACAGAGCTCATTGCACAGGGTCTCCCCTGTTTCGTTTCTTATATTGTAGAAGTCTCACTTTGTCCCATGAAAATCACTTGAATTCCTCAGTGAAATCCTACATTGAAAGCCAATGGGTGATCTTCAATTGTTCACTTATTAGATTATGGGCCACATGACCAGACTCTTGTTCTTCTGTACTTATATTTGACATGCATGAATGCTCTAACATGGCCATTTGCAGCTAAGCAGTCACTAGCTGTGTGTCCCTCAACCCACCTGCAAGATAGCTGACCCACTCATATAGCCTGAACCCCACAGCACAGCCAGAGCTACTGTGAATATTTCCTCCTCCTTCTCACTGCACTGAGTTTCAGGCGTACATTAGCATTATAATATGAATAGTTTGGGTGGTCTTCATAAGGTCCCCACTTTCTGGCCCAACTCACTAAAAGTTCCCAGAAGGAACCTACACAGCAGAAACTTTTCTGTCCAGCCACCTGCTTACTGGAAGAAGCAGTGCTGTTCATCTTTTTTTTTTGGGGGGGGGGGGCATCACTGCCTCTGGTGGTCGTGGGCGCTAGCCAGTGCCACTCCTGAGAGCTGCCGCTGCATTTGAACTGCCAAACACGCGGCCTGCAGTCCCGCACTCAACCACTTACGCCACCGGGGCTCAGCCCGGTGCTGTTCATCTTCACCTGTAAACTTCTAAATACAATAAAGTGGTATCTCACAAGTTGGCTTCCAGTTCACTGTGGGCCTTCGGTACTTATAGATAGAGTCTCTAGCTTTGGGGCCTGAATACACCCCACCTCACTACCACCACCACCACTCCCCCACCCCTTTTTTTTATCTTTCTATGAAATTTTGCCATCTTTTACATCTTCACTGGTTCATTTAGCCCATTATATTTCCTATATATTGGGAGTTTTCTGTGCCCTCTGTTTGACCCTTTCTCTGTATGTACTCTTTGTAATCACTATTACCTAACACGCTTAATTATTGTGTTGTTTTCAACACATGAATCAATGCTTGCCTACTTCTCTCTTGAAATCCTTAAATTTCCTAGCAATCTCCAAATTGACAACACATCCTAAAATTCTAAGTGTACTTCCAATTCCTGCTGTCTTAAAACAATTTTCACCTTCTTGCTTTAACCCAACCTTCTTTTCCTATTCCTTGTTTTGGCCATTGGTATGCCCATTTCTCTAGTGAACCTAAATAAAACCAAAGAGCATTTTCAGACCTCCTTCTCTCTCATTATTGTAGTCAACCAGCCACTAAATCCTGCCCTCTCCACTGATTTCTCCTTTTCATCTTCAAATGCACCTACCACTATCCATGACCAAGACCACTGCCAAAGTTCATTATTTAATCATGTCTCACTTGAACCACAAAAGCAATCATCTAATTTGACTTCCATTCTTAAGTCTAATATACTCCATGCCATCCTCTACACCACAGACTGGGCAATGTTTCAGATATGGAAATCACGGAATGTTTTCAATCCCATCCCATCACTTACAGCCTTCAGGAAAATATAAAAGGCTTTTAATAACCTGACTTCTGCTGCCTTTCTTCTGTGAAACCTACCAGCATATCTTTAGCGAATCCTTTCTGCCCTTCTGGCAGTCAGGATCTCAGAACTTTCCAGTTTATCTTCTGGAAGAATTTCTCCTCATGAGTAAATTTCTCTTAATTCTTCATGACTACATTCTAGTAGTCTATCATTAAGCAAGTATCCCTGAGCTGAGCCCCGGTGGCAGAGTGGTTGTGCGCGGGAATGCGGTCCACTTGGATGGAGGTTCAATTCCAGCAGCAGCTCCACAGAAGAAAAGGCTGGGCCTCCTACTCCCATCATCAGAGGACAGTGATGCCCAAAAAACAAAAACAAAAACAAAAATGAGTATCTATGGTGGTGGAATAAATATTGGATTTCAGATCTTCAATTTAAACATGCCAGAAACTTCGTGGAAGAAAACTGAGGCTGTCTGTTCCTGGAAAGACTTTCAGTCATAGAAGAAATATACAGTATGATTATGAGTCCATACTTGTTAATGTCAACAATTTGGTTTTGGCAAATGAGTCATTAATATAATTTCACTTACATAGCAGGCTTAGGTAGTTTGCTTTCCTTTTTTTACATAGCATTTAATATATGCCTTTGTGATCACTTAGGTAAGATCATTTTATGACTGTTGTTTAATCCTTAATCCACTAAATTCAATACAAATTCTATCCCCCCAAATTTCTTAAACTGTATTTTTTGTGTGTGGCATCATTGCCCTAGTGGGAATAGGAAGCCCAGCCTTGCTCCTAGAGAGCTGCTGCTGGATTTGAACTGTCAGCCCTGTGGGCCGCAGTCCCGCATACAACCACTAGACCACCAGGGCTCAGCCCCAAATTTCTATTCCATTCTACTCTATTTTGTCTAAAATATTTGTTTAAGAGCACAGTCTACATTAGAGATATATTAAATGTTTTTGAGTGGACTGATGGACTTTGTATGGATATGCACATAAATTACCATAGGATAGGATGAAGATTGGCATACATTTTGCTGCCATATAAGTCCAAATATACAAATATAGTATTTATATACATATGTGTACACCTACATACATATAGATAAGAATATAGAAGAGAAAAAGAGTATGACTATAGAAGTATGATGTTTGCCTTAAAGGACAGACATTTCCAGAATCAAGAGAGGAAGTGAGGCCACTGTAGGAGCTAGGTTCACTATCACTAAATGCTGACAGCTGATGACCAGCGGACATATTGATTACAGCTACCTCATGTGATATGCAAACTCTCTGAACTAAATGGGGAAATGAGAGGGTAGGAAAGTAAGAATGTGAAAAGATAAGAGATAGGATTGTGACTCTTTTTCAATGCCATATTAAAGATTTAAAGCAGGGGGTGTTTCAGAGCCATTTACACATTTCTGGGACAGGTGGATTTTATTAAATATGTTTTGCCATAGTATAAAAAAATAGATAATAGGTATTTCACAGCAGAGGTGGGGAGGATGGGAAGTTCCCAATAATTCAGGACAAATGTAGCAAGGACTGGAATGAGAATAAAGTGTGCTAATAAACAAAGAGCATCTGGAACCTCACTTCTGCCTTTGGCAGCTCCACATTTTCAAAAGTGGAACCAGGAGATATAAATAACTTTATCTGTATATTTTTTCACACAGTAAGAATATATTTTACTATGAATTATAATACAGATACTATATAAAAGTAATAGTTGGCTCATACAATGAGGCCACATGTAATTTTTCCAGCATGCCCTTAACTTCCTGATGCTAAATGTTCTAACAAACCAAGAACTTCCTATATGACCTAGATAATCAATCAGAAGAGAACTTAGGATTTACTTGGGCAAAAGGGGAATACTATATTTTAATGGGAACTGAATATGGACAGAGTTAATAATTAGAAAATAATTGTAAAACGAAAATGTATAGGAATGATTATGTAAAGTTGACCAAGCTTTTAAAATCTGAGTGTTATTTACAGAATTAAAAATAGTAAGCAAACAAACAAGAATGACCAATGTCGCAAATTCATTCCTTTTCCTGGTAACCCTACGAAGCTCAGTGGAATTGCGCCACAGAGTTTGAAAAACAGCCTCATCTCTCTCTTCTTTCACAGTCAATCTTTCAATTTGTAGGTAAGCACTATATTACCGGGGTTTCTTATTCACATGGTTAGCAGTACATAGTTTATAAGAACACAATTTCCAAGCACTTATTAGCACTACAAATATACTTATATATTTTTAAAACAAAACATTATTCATTGTTCATTGTCGAACAGTAGATTCCAGGCGTATATGTAGTACACCTCTTCTGTGCTTCCTGTGAACCCCAAAACTCTGTCGTTTCAGATCTGGGTGAGTCTTGGGGAGTAGGGGTGCTGTGTTTGGCCGCTACTCCCAAGGTTGGCAATTCAAACCCGGCAGTACATCTGCCTGAGGATAATGGAACTTTCTACTTTTTTTCTACTTTCTACTTTTGTAAAGAGTTACTCTCAGAAACCCACAGTGTACCCTGCCCTGTAGGGTTATGGATCAAAATCAACTCGATAGCATTGTATTTGGTGGTGGTAGATGTTTCTTTGTTTTTTTAAAGTATGATGCATATCCTATAAAGAGCACAACGTGATCCACTTACATCTTTATGTCTCACCAGACAGCTGAAAATCCAGGGTAAATATCAAAAGGTGGAAGACTCTGGAGCTGTGTGTCTTGTCATAATGACCAACTCTGCTCCAATGACAAGTCCCTATATTGTGATCAATCTCTAGTTTGAAAGAGCCAGTGAAAGGTACATCCACTTACTCCAGAAAACCATCTTCTTTTATCATCTTTACAGGCCCTTTTTTATAAGCAGATGGTTTGGCCTTCATTTTGAGATTTTCTTGTTATGTAAGATTCTTTTTCAATACTTAATGCCAATTCCACACACTTGCCAACCACTTAAACTACAATTCAATACAGTGTGTAATTCATTGTTTAATGGATTTTCTTGTCTTCTCATCTATCTGAAAAAGACCTTGATGTACTGGCCACATATCATATATAGATTTTTTTCCCTCTCATCTATGCTACCTAAAAATTCAATGAGTAGAAATTCCTACTACCATTTCAAAACAGATTGTTAAATTGAATTCATGTTTTAGTTTTACAGTATGCACTGACCAGGTAAATGTTTTCTAACATTCACAAATCCTATACCCAGTGCTGCAAAATGTTTTCATATTGAATTATCCTTCTTATTTACAATGGGCATATACTTCGTGAATCTTTCTAATATTTCTTACTAGAACCCCATGAAATTGTGTGTGCATGCTCCCACCTTGCTTCACCTCACTTGGACACCATTAGGACAACATACATGAAAAAGTTGTATTTAAACTCAATGCTAGGGTAAGGATAGAGAGGACAATTACTGCGTAACTCACTATGCTCCTTTGCATAAAGCCAGTCATTCACACCACTCACACTTGGTGTCTCTTGAGTAGCACACATTCCATCATAGAAAAGAGAGATAGATGTCAAGTTATTCCTATAAAAAACCTACAGGCCAGTGTAAAACTGTGCACTAGGGTGTCCAAGGATTTGGCCTCTATAGGAGTAGACAGCTATACAATTTGCCTACTGAGTGCCTAGTGGACTCCATTACTAACCTCTTAGTGAACATCTGAATGTTATAGCAATATACACCACAAAGCTCCTCTTTCCTCCTGTGACCCTAGTGAATATGTCTCAGATGTGTTAACAGAGTAAATAATTTTTCAGGGAATTATTTTTAGATGATGGCAAGAAAAATGAGTGGAAACTTTTTTCTTGGGTTCTTTTTTCCTCCCTTTTCTATACTTTCCCCCAGTTTGCAAAAATAATTTCTTTTAGAATGATAGGTATAAGATTAGTCCTAATAAGGTGGAAATGAAAGATTCTTTGGATGTTTGACTTTCCCAAGTTGAGATACCACTCTGACATCCCTTACAGTCAACCACCCTCCCTTGTCTCTCACACTCTCTCTGGTTCCAGGCTCACACAACTCACTGCAGCTTCTCCCAGAACTCAGCACTTTAAAGGCCATGGCACAAGCAGCTGTGGAAGTTGGCAAAATGTGGAGGCTTCCCCTCTTTCACACCAACTCAAGCAGTTGACTCATAGAGCTAATGAATCAGGTCAGGGAAAGTCACACCAACTCCAGTCTCAAGAGAAAAAGGTCCAAGAGAAGCAAACCAGACATAGAATTCTGATCAAAGGAGCAAGTTTGGCTAAAGTTGCTCAGCACAGTGACATAGACACAATATGACCAAAGGAAAAGGCATTCTCAATTAGTTAGCTGGGCAAAAGAGCATGCCACGAGTCAAGTCACAAAGTGGACTCCCCAAATTTTGGGCCAGGAATCTTTTAGGGTTGCAACTGGCACCTAATTGGTGCTCACCTTGGGGTAAGTGAGCACTCATCTGTGCATGCTCACTCACCAGGAACAGGCAGGTCACAAGATGCCATCTTGTCCACGCCGACTTTGGCAGAGGTATTTCCTTGCATGTGACATCAAAAGAGTAGGTAGAGGACACGTTGATCCTTTCTCATATGTGAAGTAGGCCTGCTGTAGGACTTTTCTACTCTCAGAAGCAGTGGCTGTCTCAGAAACTCACGCGGGCAATTCTACTCTGTCCCGTAGGGCAGCTATCAATCAGCATCAACTCAATGGCAGTGGATGAGTCTCAATTGTTGCATGACTTCAGTCTTCTTTGTTTTGTCTAGCAAAGGAGCAGCCTAAAACAAGAAGTTTATTCTTATATTGACACAGATATGACATGAGACAGGTGCTAAAATGAAATGACTTGGTCGGGCATTTTAATGCATAGTCTTTGTAGCTCTCACCTAATTAATGGGTCGAACGAACATGCAAATACATGTGGAGGATTCGTATTAAGATAGCGATGAACCTTGGGCTTCTACTCAAGTACTCCCTCATTGTAAGAACATTTTGCTCTATTAGCCTGGCATTCCATGATGCTCAACTCGCCAACATGATTGGTGAAGACAAAGTGGGTGCATAAGCAAATGTGGTGAAGAAAGTTGATGGTGTCTGGTTAACAAAAGGTATAGTGTCTGGAATCTTAAAGGCTTGAAGACAGACAAGTGACCAGCTAGCTGAGAAACAACAAAGCCCACAGGGAAAACATGCACCAGGCTGTGTGATCATGAAGCATATATAGGATCAAGTATCAGGCATCAAAGACCCAGAACAAAAAGCCATATCATTTTGAGTTAGGGGTAGTGCAGAGTGGGGACCTAAGTCCATCTTGGCCATCCCCTTACAGAAGAGTTACTGGGAGGAAATGAGCCAGCCAGGGTGCGGTATAGCACCGAGGAAACATAACTTTCTTCGATTTCTTTAACTCTCCCCCCCCCCACTATCATGGCCCCAATTCTACTTTACAAAACTGGCTAGACCGAAGAGCATACACATATGTACAGATAAGAGATGAAAACACAGGGAATCAAGGACTGGAAAATCTCTCCAGACCAAAATTGAAAGTAGCTATACAAGGAAGGTAAGAGAAAAGTGGATGGGGGAAAAGGAAACTGATTACAGTGATCTATCTATAACCCCCTCCCAGGGGGATGTACAACAAAAAATGGTGTGAAGGGAGACAGTAGTCAGTGTCAGACATGAAAAAATACTAATAACTTATAAATTATCAAGGGTTCATGAGGGAGAAGAGTGAAGGAGGGAGGGAAAGAATGAGAAGCTAAAACCAAGGGCTCAAGGAGTAAGTGTTTTGAAAATGATGATGGCAAGAAATGTAAAAAAGTGCTGGACACAATGAATGGATGGATGAATTGTGATAGACTTGTATGAGCCCCCAATAAAATGATATTAAAAAACAGGAAGAGATATTGGTTGATGTTTCCATTTACACTGGGTATAAAGTGCAGCATTTCAGATTCACAGGATTAAAAGAAAGAAAAGGAATCAGTGGAGCAAGTGCTAGGTCCCTATCCACAGGAGTGAAAGCCCCACATGAAGTAGTCAGGGAAACAGAAGCATCTGAGGCCATAGTACCTAGACCATGAGACATCTCAGATGTACAGGAGGTCAGCCTGCAGAGGAGAGTGGCTTTGGGGCACGTGTCAGTGCTAAAAGAACTTTGTAACACTTTGCCTGGGTAGGGCAGAGGCAAGGGAGGCACATGGCTATAAGCCTGAAAACCATAGAGATGTGCCTGCTTCTGGCATAGCTGAAAAGAGGCATAGTTGCAAACAAATGGATTGTATTTTTAATGGTTTTGATCTTGATTTGTTAACTTTCCTAAAAAAATGTCCATAATCCTGGTATTGTCTGTTGAGTTCTGTGTGGTGACTGTTGTGAGGAATTAGGGTGATCTAACCCAGCAGAGGAACAGAGACCCATGGAAAGGATGGTTGGAGGGTAAAGGACATTGCAGCGAGGAGAAATATCTGACCTCTTCCTTACAGGAGTCATTGTGGGCATATATGCAGTTGGAATCTCCTTCACTTTGGTGTAGCCAGAGGGTTTAGACATGGTCTGTATGCCATTTCCTCCACGGTCAATTTGGAGAACAAGTCTCTATGGAAACTCAGGCTGGTGATTGGGTCATATCCACCCTAGTGAAGTAGACACTCAAAATAGATTCTGCCTTAACCCTGCCTCATCTACATAGCAGAAAACTCACTCCCCCCAAAGGCACTATAACCACAGCTATTATAGCTAGTATTTATAGTACATCAAAAAATAGAGGGTCATATTAAATAATTTGATTTTACCACACTACAAGTCACAAGTGATTGAGCCAGTCCCACCAGAGCTACAATATTCATGTAGAAAAGCATGGGCAAATAGCAGTGCTACTCAGAGAATTTTGATCCAGAATTAGTTCAAAAACATCTGAAAGCTCAGGACTATATGACTCATCAGGAGAGATTATCATGCCCTTAATTTGTAATCTGATGTATACAACATACTATCTCTTAGGGCGTTGTCATTGCTTCTCTGCCCTTTGACTAAGATCAAGTGCAGTATATTGGTTCTTTGTCCTGATTGAGAGCTACAGTCCCCTATGTGCTGTCGGGTTTAAACACACACACACACACACACAGTCTACTGTCTTCATAACTGAAAAATATTTTTATATCTTTTCCAGTTGGAAGAAAATCAGAGGCTTGCATTGTGTTTAATATTTTGCCTACTTACCTTCTTGTCAGTACCTCACCTATTTTATTGAAGTGAACACAAATTATATATTTATGATGTAAGTATGCCTATACCTCATAAAATTATAAATTTTCAGATAACTTCATATTCATAAATAATATGTTCACACCATTTTGGTTATGGTCATTACCAAAAAATAAAGATAGCTTAAAATAAACTTATAGTTTCCTTGGAAACATCTTTGTACTCTAAAAAGGCATTAATTTTTATCTTAAATGTTCATATTAACAATTATTTGAAAGAAAAACCAAAAACTTTTCCTAGCATTTGTAAGTAATACCCACTATCTAAAAATGGTCAACTATAAAATGGAATAGTGCTTCATCTTATTTGAAAATAACTTTTCAATAGCCCTAAATTTACATATACATACCTAAAATTATGTTGGGATTATTCTTTTCAAGAATAGTTTTGTAAACATCCCTAGTCTAATTGCACATCATATAAAAAGTGTTTTAGATGCCAAGAAAATAGGTTAAAGTCCAGAATTATTTCTTCTCTTTATCAATTAATATAGTCATAAGGAGCAAATTATTATTATGCCAAATACCATTATCTAGAGATAGGAGAAGCAAGTTTCCAAATTGGTTTTTGGTGTATATATATATATATATATATATATATATATATCACTGGATATATATATATATATATCACTGGAGTCATTGTGGGATAATGATTGGATGAGTAACCACATAGTCAGCAGTTCAAAACCACCAGCTAATTTGAGGGAGAGAGATGAGGCTGTCTGTTCCCATAAAGATTTGGAGTCTCAGAAACCTCATATAAGGTTATTGCTAGTTAAATGGCAGTGAGTGTTTGCTTGTTGTTTACAGGGTTATAAAAAGTGGTCTGGTGGCATATTGGGCTATGCATTAGGCTGTTAGTGCAAGATTGAAGTTCAAACTACTAGCAACACTCCTTGGGAGAAATGTGGCTCTCTGATCTTTCAGAGATTGAAGGTCTTAGAAGCCCTAAGAGCAGTTCTTCTCTGTCCTATAGGGTCACTGTGAGGCTTAGAGTAGGAGCTGGCTTGATGAGGGTAAGCCTGGGTGATACTTAGATTTGCTGCCAGCTTGACCGGGCCAGGATTCTCAGTGCTTTGGCTATTAATGCCTCATAATCTTATGTGATGTGATCTGTCCATATACAATGTAATCACTTTCACAGTGTGATCTTTTCTGAACATACAATCAGTTGTAAGAAAATTAAGCTGGACTGCCACATCCTTATTCACATCATAGTCCTGTTTCCTTGGAGATGTGAACAGTGAAGAGGACATGAGTGATTTCACATAACTTTTCTAGCCAAATGACCTTTTCCCACATGAGTCTGGTAGGCAGTGGGGAAGATGTTGATAGGACTCACCTTTGAGAAATTATGAACACTATCCCTGCTTGCACATTGGTTAAAGCGATTGTATATTAATCAAAAGACTGTGAGTTTGAACCCATCAACTGCTTGGAGGCAGAAAAGAATGACAACCTGGTTCTATAAAGATTTACTGTGAGGGAAATGGACTCTCTCCTAGAGGGATGCTATGAGTCTGAATTGACTCCATGCTCTTGAATACAGTCACTTAAATCTGTTTCACATAAAGTGAAGAACAGCTAGAAAAGTACAACAACACAGCAAAGTTGAAATAACAATAGTAAAAGAATTGTAAAAATGTTTTTGTGATATCTGATGAGTTTATGCTGACCATTATTTGCATTATTATTGCCCTCATATGCAAAATTTTAATACCCTAAGAAATAGTAATTTGAGTATCTGGTATTCTGTATCAGCATAATTTTATTTATTACACAATTTAAATCCTTGTTTAATAGTTCAAGTCAAATCTTTTTTCTTTTAAAGAGCATTAAAAGAATAACAAATTGGAAGTTCTATTTAGACATGCTTTTCTAATAAAACATTGTAAGTGGTTGGATCATTAAGTCTAGCTTGAAAATCTAAATACAGGGTGGGAAATCTGCTCTGGTTTATACAGTTAAATTATTTGCTAAACTTTCTACACCGATTAGAAATATACTCTTCAGGTTGTAAAGTAAATGGCAGCTACTGAAAGAATAACATATAAAGGACAGTGTATATGTTCCCTCTGCAAATGTCACTTGGCCTTTGAGCAAGCAACAAGCAATAAACATGCCTCAGTAGGCTGTTCCTTTAACAAGGACCTACATCCGTCAGAGGCATGTCTTTGCCTAGGGGTGCAGACAATTCTCTCTCTTCTAATATTTAGAAACATAATTAGATGGAAAAACACATCACCAGATTTATCGGAGGATTGGACAAAGTACACAATGAATGGAATTGCACATTGATGAAATGTAATCAAATAGACACACCACTATATTTTTAAGGATGGTGTCTCAGCTTAGAGCCAAGAAAAATTTTCAGTAATGGTACAGAGGCAATAAATCTTCACACAGAGAGTATAATCCCAAGATTAAAAAATTTAAAAACCATCCATGAAGGATGCTCATGAAATGACAGATGTCCATGTTTGAATGTGTATTTCGTTTTTACACTCATATTTAGCTTGGTTGAACTTAGGACTCCATTTTCACTTAAAATACCTAAAAGCATGACTTGTTCCCTTCTTTGTTATATGCTACATGCTACTTATTTCCATTCTTGGTACTCATGGTCTGTTTTTGTAAACATTTGTTAAATACTTTTAGAGGATAGGAACTAGTTGCAGGTGTAAGATTTTTTTCTGAATAGATCTTGCAATAGACCCATTAGGCAGTCAAAGGCTGGAGATGGCAGAAATTATTGCAAGAAAGAGGTGAAGACACATTCTCCTTACCCTCTGCCATCACTTATTTCTCCAACACGAGAAGGGGAGACAGTTTCCTTTACATACCTCTACAGCACAAAGGAGGATGAAGAGAAGATGAGGACACATTTTCTTATCAATGGAAAAGGCCAGAGTTATTAAAGGTTGTGTGGGAAAAGAACAGAGAGACTTACTACATCCCACAATAACTGAAGCGTCTCTTGGAATTGGGGTCTGAGATATGGACACAGCAGAAGTCTGAAGTGTTGGCATATATGTACATGGAAAGAGGAAGTCCACGATTACAGACCAGCCAGTAGCAGACCACCACCTCCACCACGCCAAAAGTCAAGATATGGTGGAAGATAAACCATTAACAAAATATAAGATACAGCTCTACATTCTGCTGGACATTTTAGATTAAGAACCCTATGGACTTTCCCCCAAACTATCCCTCTTTACTAAGCTTACTTTTTCTATTCAGACCTTTGCTCTGACTCTGATCTGAATTTTGTCCCTTGACTGAAAGCTTTCTTGAGAGTGGGACAAGAACTAGGGAGTGGAGAGTTTGAATACTTTGAGACTCTTCTGAAGAATAGGCCTGAGAAAGTTGTCACAGATCCCCCAAACTAAGCTCAATGGTGCCTACAAAAGTGGAAGGAGACCATTCGTTTTACTATGGGTCCAGTGTTAACCTGTGATTCATCAGAATGTCAAAGGAGTGCTGTGCTGAGATGAGTTCACTGCCTTTAATCCTGTCTGATTTAAGCACA
The DNA here is from genome assembly GCA_004026705.1 of Nesogale talazaci. Classification (NCBI taxonomy): domain Eukaryota; kingdom Metazoa; phylum Chordata; class Mammalia; order Afrosoricida; family Tenrecidae; genus Nesogale; species Nesogale talazaci. Next base: position 121,311 of record PVJH01000584.1, read on the forward strand.
AGATAGGGTAGAGTAGAACTGCTCTGTAGAGTTTATGAAATTATAGATACTTACAGAAGTAGAAGGCCACATTTTTCTTCCGCAAGGCAATTAACCTCAACAGAATGTCTCTTTTGGTACAGTGGAAAGAAGACCCTCAAAGAAATGGTTTGTCACGGCGGGGAGGGGGGGCACCAATGACTTTCAATAAATTATTGTGGAGATGGTGGAAGAACAGACAGTGTCTTCTTATGTTGTGTATAGGATCACTATAAAACAAAACCAATGGAGCAGCAGCTAACCATCCAATAACTAGGGGAGATGATGATGATGATCCACTTTAATGTAGGAAATAAAGTATGGATCTTGAGGAAATATTTTTATACAGGAGGGAAAATGAAAAACATTTATGTGCTGCCTACATGTCAGAGAATGAAGAAGCAACATATTTGTGATGCTGGCAAGTCAGTGCCAGTAAGATTGGAGAAGCTGATAACATGCGAGCCAAAATCTGAAATGTGTGGTTGATTGAAAAACAAGCATACCGCACATTCTTTGAAATGCATTCCATCAATAAGTTCAGTCTGTTCCTCAACCCCTTGAGTCTGAACCTAGCCATTGCTTGCCTTGTCCGATGGGCCATAAGCAAATGTGACACCAACAGAGACTTGTGCATTCGAAGTGTTCCTGCTCTGGCTGTGAGGTGCCCACCACTTCCATGAGGATTGAACAAGCTAGCTGACTGACTGATGGGAGACACATGGCACTGCCCCTGGGAGCATGCAGACAGCCAGCACACAGGTATGTGGGTGTCACTACACCTCAATTGGATATGTACACTACCTCAGACCATGGAACTATTCAGTTAAGCCACATTAAAAAATTAGTCAAACAAATGAACACAAACGCTAAACCATTGCATAACATGCTTTATCTTGAGATCATGTGTTAAGTAGCTATATAGAAGGTAATGGATAAATACATGTCACATTGTTCCCTATTACTGAGACAGCCCCCCCCCTTGTTCCTCTCTTATAACTCTGTTTGACCTTCTCTTCAATATTTCTCACTGTATTTACTGTTTCTCAACTTGATAGTGGATTTGCTATGAATTCGAGTAGTCTTCTTTTGAGCGGAACAAACAAACAAACAGAACTCTCCACAAAGTAAGTGGTTATTTGACTACAACCACCAGACTTCTATTTTTTTTTTTTTTGTGGAACTGACTGCAGTTTCTCATATCAACTTTTTGTTAATTTTGCTTTTCAGAAAATGAAATTTCAACTCTATTCTCAAGGTCCGATCTTGATGGAGAAACAGCATGAAGTCAATGGATGCCCAGAGGTAGAGAGAGGCACTCTACTGATTAGAAACAAGAAATTCTAAAGTAAAAGTCCAACTACTCTAAAGTCTACCAAGTGTAGTGTGGTCATATGAACATTTCCTATAGTTGATTCATTTATATAACTTCTACAACTCCCAATATCCACCTACGCTCTTCCTTTTCCAGTCTAAGGGAAAAAATAGCCCAAAGTAATTTTCTCAGCCCATATATAATAATCCTTGACTCAAGTACATTATATGCAAGTTAATAAATGCTAAACAATCATGCCCTGTGCTTATAGCTTTCAATGCAACTCTACCCCCTGCCATTCTTCCATAGAAAATAAAAATGTATACAGAAATGTAAAAAGCATTACAGGTGCTAAAATGTGATATTCCTTTTACTGCTGCCAGAGCAGTAAAAGGTGATTATCTTCTGTGAATGGGGTTATTTGATTATAGGAGTGAGTTCCATATAAAAGTTATTGAACTTCATTAGAAGGTGATATGAAAAAGAGTTTCATAAACAATGCACCACTTACAAAATGCAATTCGAAGCTGCCCTTTATCCTGACACAAATCAAGGAAATGAAGTATTTTTGAAATTAAAAGGCAACAATCTCAAGCAGAAAAAACAGGGTGATTTAGTATTCTGCAGGCATATGGCACCTTGTATCCCAAAGAACTTTATACCATAATAATTTGCATTTCCATAGTACTTTCCTCATGAAATGTTTTGAAGCCTATCATGGTACTATAAATTCAATGATGAGGCATTGGCTTGAAGCAGGGATTTTCTCTGCCTGTTCCCTTTGCATAGACAAGCACATCAGGTGTTTTTGTTGAAGTGCACACAGAAAGCCTGTTAGGAAATTGATCCTAGAGATCTCCATTTCCTATCCCTTGTTCCAATAAGATGAAAAAACTGTTTGCCAAATAAATAAACCTATTACTCTGCAGCTAAGCAGCAAATTAAAGACATGCTGTCTCATGTAATCTTGCAAATATGCTTTAAAAGCCACCAGTGCCCTGAGAGGCTGCCATCTGGTTCTCAAGGTGGGACAAAGTAAATAAAGCTGATGGTAGAAGAGAGACTAGGTTGCATTCTAGTCAGATATAATTCTTCATTGAGTAACATCTAAAATTACAGTTTCTATTTTCAACAGAGTAGTTCATTTTATCTGTACTCCAAGTGGAGAGTTAGCGTCACCTATAGATCAAATCGGGTTGACCAGAGAGAGCAGGCAGGATGGAAGACTCCAAAACAGTATAGCATGTAAGCAAATTTGGTGGTAAGAGCTTTCGGTGGTTTCCAGCCCCTAACATGTCCCTCCAGGAGCTCTATCCTTGACATCTTTGCTTTGTCTGTGTCCATCTGCCATGGAATCAGGGGGAAGCCATGAAAAGTAATGGAGACTTCAGAATTTTAGGTCACTCACTCTGGGGAAAGTCTACTCCCATGCTCTGGAAGCACGCTGTCAGCCCTGTGGAGAGGAACCGAGGCTCCAGTCAAGGTCACAATTAACTAGACCAAAGTCACTGCCATCTAGTCAATTCAAACTCTAGATAGAGCTTAGGAAATGTCTCCTAAGCTTTTGATTATATTTTTGTGTGTGTGGGCATCACTGCCTCTGGTGGTCATGGGCGCTACCCAGCGCCGCTCCTGAGAAACGCCGCTGGATTTGAACCGCCAAGTGCATGGGATGCGGTCCTGCACTCAACCACTTACGCCACCGGGGCTCAGCCCCTGATTATATAAATTTTTATGAGAGTAGACAGTTTTATTTTTTCCCCATGATGTGATTGGTGATCTTGACCTGCAAGTCTTGTAGTTCGCAGCCTAACTTGACTCATTGTATGAATAGGACTAATAACTGATAAGTGAAGCTCAAGTTAAAAGCAAACAGAAAACTGTTGCGATTGAGTCAACTTATGATGACCTCATGTGTTTTGAAACAGAACTTGGATTTTCCATGTCTGTACTCTTTTGAAAGTAGAGCACGAGGCCACGTTTCCAAGGCACTATGAAATCTACTTAACTAACCAACGTTACAGCCAGCACCTCAGCTCATAACTGTTAGCATCATTTTAAGGACGAAGATGTCCCTGGCCCTATGCCATGTGGCAACATTGGGTAAGAATCAGACTGTTAATCCCAATGTAAGTGGTTCAAAACTACCAGCTGAATACATACATACATGTATGTATATATGTCTGTGTATACATACATGCATACATATTTAAACTGGACAATGTATATGGGAAGCAAAGAATTATGGATTTGAATTATGGTGGAAATGGAGAATATTGACCATACTATGAACTTCTGGAAGAATGAACAAATCTGTCTTGGAGGCATTACAGCTGGGCTGTTCCTTGGAGGTAAGTTGGCTCCAAGGTGGAGTCTCATATGTTGGACGTGCTGTCAGCTGACACTAGCTCCTGGAAAATGATAGCATGCTTGACAAAGTATAGGGTGACTGGAAAAGAGAAAGATCGTGAATAAGATGGATTGAGACAGTGACTATCACAGACATAACTAACGTGAGTATGGCAAAAGACCTGGAAGTAGTATTTCCCTCTGTCAATGACACTAACAGTAATACATTGTTGAATGCATCATTTACAAAACAAAAGTCAGCAATGAGCATACAGATACCAGAAGGATTAGGGAAAGGAGGGGTGGGCAGAAATTGACCTTAAGGGTCAACCTAGAACACCCTCCAAGGGGAATATATAGTGGAAAAAGGGTGAGGGGCAATGGATGATGATGTAAGATCTGGAAATAATAATCTATAACTTATCAAAGGTCCATGAGGGAAGTTCAAGTGGGGAGGGAGGAGGAAGAAATGAGGAGTTCATATCAGGGTATCAAGTGGGAAGAGCATGCTTTGAAAATGATGATGGCAGCATATGTATAAATGTGCTTGACACAATGGATGAATATATGGATTGTGATAAGAGATGTAATAGCCCTCAATAAAATTATTTTAATGAAAACAAACCCAAAATGTAAAAAATGCTACCAACATTGAAAGACTTGTTTTTTACCATTTTAACAAAGACATCCATAAGCAAGCCTCTTTTTAAATCAATATTTATGATTTTAAAAGCCTAGTATTCTTGATACAAATAATTCCAAGGGCAAACAATATCCATTCCCATGTCAGTTGTGTTTGTCTTTTGCAGCCAGTCTTGATCCTTCTTGATGAAAACACCAGAAGATTTGTTGGTATATAACACAGTCACCCCATGTAGAAATTTTAGTGATGAGAAGCATCACTGCCACATCTAAAGAGTTGCATTATAAATCAAATCACTGCTACAACAGAAAATAAAACAAAAGAGTTATGATTCCTTGGGTGTGGACGACTGAGGAAAAGGGAAGTTTGAACAGAATTATGTGTATCAATTTGTTCTTATTCACCTTCTTTCCTTTTGGTGATTGTGCAAAGGCTTCCCAGTTTGAAGTGAACAATGTTGTGAACCCCAGGAACCCATTGGTGTAGTGCTTATGTATTGGGCTCTTATCTGAAGGTTAGCAGTTCAAAAACACCAGCTGTTCCCTAGGACAAAGATGGAGTTTCTACTCCCACAAAGAATTACAGCCTCAGAAATCAACAGGGGCAGTTCAACCTTCCTTATTGTGTTGCTATAAGGAGCCATGGACTCAATGGCAATAAGAGAGGGAAAGTGAACCTCCGCTCTCAAGCTATTCTAAATAGTACACCCTTGAATGGGGAGTAAATGTGAATTAAGCTTCAATTAAAGAAAGACCACCACATTAGAAATAAATTCTGTAAAGAAACTGTCACCTGCTTTGGGAAGATAGATAGATTCTTAGATACCAGTACTTACCTACTCTACATTGATTTCAATCTAAAAACTGCATTTTTGTTGTAGTGCGTTTGGTGGTGTGTATTGTTTGTTTGATTGTTCAACTCTTTTATTTATTTGCAAAATGCCAGAGAAGTTGACACTCTTTGGTATGTCTATTTACATGCTCAAGGAAAGCAGCCAGGAACAGTAATATGATGTGGATTGCTAATTAATGTCTGTGGAAAAATGGGGGAGAGTGTGTTTGTCTATAGTCAAGTTGGCTAAATTTAATGATTGAAATGGGAGGCCATTTCTGGTGATTGTTGGATTAAGGAAAGTTAAAACAACTGTCATTCAAGTAGGGGCTACTTCTCTCTTTCACTCAAGAAATATATACATCGTGTGAAACATTGTATCAAGCACTGGAGATCGAAAGATGAATAAACATACGTTTCAATTTTAAAATCTTCGCTGGTCTGAGGGATAAACATTCTTGATCCAGTATTATGTAAACTACTCTGGAGCTTACATTTCCTTTCTGAAATGAAGAAAATGCTGCTACATTTCTTCATGGTCTAGTTAACTAGGCAAATCTTTGTCACTAGCTCAATCAGTAGAATATGACAGAAGTGACACTATGTTACTTTTGATATATGTTCATAAAAGGCTACAGAGCTTCCAGGTGGCTACTTTACTTAGGACATCTTTATTTTTTTTCTTGATAGACAACCTCCTATTAAATATTTCCTAATAACAACATTTTACTAAATTATATTTAGAATCTAGTTTTTACCATAAATGTAGGCCACCATGTTGCAACAAAGCCCTTTAACAAATTCCAGTTGCCAAGTCAAGAGTCAAATCCTAATTTTCTATTTTCTCACCCCCTTCACCAAGCAAAATACAAAGCATATTAAAAGGTTGATATCCTTGTTATATCTTTAGTCTGTTGGGAATTTAGTAATTGCTTTTTTAAAAGAGATTCCTTGAAAAATATTGCCATTTCATTGTCTTGGAAGATTGGGTCTTTTAAGAATATTACCATCTGTAGGTGCTTATTGTATTTACTCTAGTTCAGTGGTCAAAACATTAATATCTTAAAGTGTTGAAAACTAAGGATATTACCTTGAAGACTAAGGTGCACCTGACTCAAGGCATGGTATTTCCAACCGCCTCAGGTATATGTGAAAGTCGAACATTGGACAAAATGACAAAAGAGAAACAAACGAATCTTAGAAGGAGTACAGCCATGATATTCCTAAGAAGAATGCTAAAACTTTGAATATATACTTTGGGCATCTTATCAGGAGAGGCTAGTTCCTAAAAGAATGATTTCAATATGCTTGGTAAAGGGAAGTGAAAATGAGTAAGACTCTTGGTCAGATGGGTTGGCATAGTGACTGCAACATTGGGTTCAAATAAAACAATTCCAAGAATGGTTTCAGACAGGAGAGTGTTTCATTCTGTCCTGCACAGGGTTACTTAGTGTGGCAGTCGTGTGCTTATGTTAATTTTATGATTGAAATGTAGGGGTGGCGTCTAGCCTGTTAATCGGGAGACAGCCATTGAGTAGCCAATGAGGCCTCTATGTGGGCATGGCTCTCTCCTGAGACTTCTGGGAAATCTCACGAAATCTCCCTCGTGAAGATGAGAAGCTATCTTCCCCAGTTGTTGGGAGCTAGTCTCAGAGATGATTAATCACAGACAAGACAAGATGGCAGCATCCGAGAAGCCAGGGGAGCTGGTGGAGAGAACACACGGTTTTGCCTTGATGAAGCTAGACCTCTGAAGCTGAGGTGGCCACATGGAGACCTCTGCCAGCGATGAGTTGCTTCTTCTGTTGATGGACTCTGAGTCCTGGAAGTGAGGAGCCATGTGGAGACCCCTGTCAGTGCCAAGATTCTTTACCCAGTGACCTGTGACTTCATGAGTCGGAAGGAGACTTTATAGATTGATTTCGGGCATATGGATTAATGTCGAACTTTGAACTGGACTGGGCTTAATGTCCTGCTCCTCCTGTATATAACCTTTTCCTTATATCTATATGTATGTGTATGAAATTTGTTCCTCTAGTCTACCCAGAGGAACACACTTAAATTCACAATTGACATTTGGCACCTACTAACAGACATATATATTTCTCAATGTTTGCCTAAAAACCATATTTCTTGTCTAACCTGAAATTTTCACCACTATCTTTCTCCAAATTTATAAAAATTTATTTGTCCATTATTCCATTAAAAAACACACATTATCTCACACCAGCTATTCAATTGTGTTGATATGTAATATTTTGCATCTTTTCATTGAAATATCATATTATTTATTGAACTTAAGCTATAATCTCTTAAACTTTATATACCAGAAAAGCTACCAAATTGCTCTTTATGTGATTATCAGTTGTTATTTGAAAATGCAGACTATTTCAAAGTTTACCACAATAAAGTTACCTCCTGATGTTCATTTCTTAAAAAGTCATGCCATTGAAAGATGGAATCTTAGCTCACTGATGCCTGACACCGGATCCTTTCACCACCTCATGATCACATAGGCTGGTGTGCTTCTGTGTGGGCTTTATTGCTTCTGAGCTGAATGGCCGCTTGTTTACTCAAGCCTTTAAGTCCCCAGATGCTATATCTTTTGGTAACCGGGCACCATCAGCTTTCTTCACCACATTTGCATATGCACACATTTGTCCTCAGGGATCACATCAGGAAAGTGATCACACAAAGTTGTGTTTTTGAGTTCTTGAAGTCTGATATCTCATCCCTTTGATACCTCATGATTCTACATGCTAGTGTGCTTCTTCCATGTGGGCTTTGTTGCTTCTGAGCTAGATGGCTGCTTGTTTACTTTCAAGCCTTTAAGTCCCCAGACGCTCCATCTTTTGATAGCCGGGCACCATCAGCTTCTTCACCACCTTTGCTTATGCACACATTTGTCTTCAGTGATCATGTCAGAAAGGTGAGCATCTTGGTATGCCAATTTAATAGAATAAAGTGTTCTTGAACCAAGGAGATACTTGAGTGGCGGTCCAATGCCCATCTGTTGTCCTACTATTAACCCTATAAGTATACACATTAATCTCTTTCCCCATCCTCACTTATAAATATATGCCCCTATATACATACCTGTATTTGAGCTTCTATAAATGTTCATTATCCCCCAGTTCCTTCCTCTATTTCCATTTGCTTCCCTCTTGTCCCACTATCATGCTCACCCTCCCTTTGGGTTTCAGTATTTTTTCTTTGTTACATTAGTCTTAATCAATCCCTATTGGCCTTCTCTCACCCACCTTGTCCCTGCATTTGTATCAATTGTTATTCCCTTTTACCTGGGCTGGTCGACATCACCACCTTTCCCCCTCCTCCCCCTCTTCAATGTCCCCTACCTTGGGGCCATCAGACTTGTCATTTTTACCTGCAACCTCTTTGTCCAGTCTATCTTGTCTATCTTGTATAGATCTGTAGAGGTAGCAATATGTATAAGAAAGGTCTCCTAAAATGGAGCAACTTAAGCAAATAAAACAATGACAATAACAGCAAGAGCTAAAATGAGCAATGAGCAAAAATTATATTATTATTAATGAGGGGGAGTACAGATTGGGGACCCAAAGTCCATCAATAGGCGAGGTGACATCCTTTTGCAGAGGAGTTACAAGGAGGAGATGAGTCAGTTAAGATACAGGGAAGGAGCTATGAAATATGCAACCTTCCTCTAATTCCCATGCTGCGTCCCATGCACTATCATGACCACAATTCTACCACATAAATCCAGCTAGACCAGGAGATGTACAATGAAGTTGGAAACATGGGAAACTTAGGATAGATGATCCATCAAGACTAGTGATGGGAGTGGTAATACCAGGAGGGTGGAGGGATGGAGGAATGGAGAGGGAGAGCCAACTTCAGGGATCTACACGTAGCCTTCTCTCTGGGGCATGGACAACAGGGAAGTGAGTGTTGGGACACATTGGACAGTGTACAGGATGAAAACATAATTTGTAAATTACTAAGGGTTCAAGGGGAAGGGGGGAGGAAGGGTAATATAGGGAGCTGATAATGGGGGCCTGGAAGGAGGGAGAATGTTTTGAGAGTGATGATGGCAATGGGTGTGTAAAAGTGGCCTGAATACAACTGATGTTGTTAGGGATTGTGATGGGAGTTGTAGGGGCCTCCAATAAAATGATTAATTTTTTTAAAAAGGGGGGGAGGGGAAAGGGGAGGATTTCTGTTGTTGTTGTTGTTTTAAAAAGGAGCTTGTATCAAGGGCTCAAGTGGAAAATATTGGGAAACGTGTGTGGAAATATGTGTGCAAATGTGCTTGATACAAATGATGTACTGAATGTTGTAGTAGCTGTAAGAGCCCCCAATAAAATTTTTAAAATTAAAAAAAAAAGAAAGATGGAATCTATGGGGGTTTTTGCTCAACCAGTAGATTACAGTAGACGTGACCGTAATCGATCAAACCTAGTCAGAGAAGAATTCAATGCATTTCCAACCTCTCTCTCATTATTTCTTTTTCTTTCTCTCCATAGGTGTGTATGTATGTGTGTATATATATACACATATATACATATATATGTATATTTCCCACAGAGTCTATGAAAGAAGAAAAGACAATTCTGAAAATGCCATGTTGAGACACATTTAGGGTAGACCACATAGAAAATAAGAGATATTCAATAATGCAGGTCTTATGAATAGCAGTGGTATATTGTCAGTTATCCTGTCATTAGATGAGACCCTTGGGTTGGAATGGACTGGTATTGGTCATATGAGTCAGATGTACAATTACTGGATAATGACATTTACAAGAAGAATGTTTTTGCATCCATGATAAAGAAAAGCATTTCAAGATTGATGTTGAAATAGAATGCAGTCTGTGATGGGACACTATCTCTAAACCTCTAAGGAGGTCCAGTTAGTACAACTACTACCATTCAGATGCATCAACGGCCCTAGAGCCAGTGAAGAAGAAATCTCTAGCTCCCTCAGTCTAAAATTGATTAAGCTTGCAATAAAGAGAAACTGGTAATGAATGAAGCTTTGAACAGAAATTGGAAGGAAGAATGGCCAGTAGTTGGAAAATAAGACCTGTGTGATAAAACCAACATTAAAGGTCACATGGTAAAAAACTGCAAGTCTTATGACATCTTTGTTGCAAATACCATTTTTAAACAACAGAAATGGTGACCATACCGGAACAAGTATGTCAATTTATTTGCTTCCACAATCAACACTTCTGAAAATGATAGTCAAGAAATCAAATCATGGGGTAATATGCTGCAAAAGACCACTTTAAAGAAAATTCTTTGAAATCTAAGTTGTAATTGACCCAAGCCATGAAATATTCCATTTCTTCATAGGCATATGAGATGGCAGAACACCAATAGAAATGTTCAACAAATAACACTGGAAATATTCACTCCTCTATGCCAAGTACTTTGGAAGACACCTCTCTCTCATGGCCATGGCATACATGCTGACCCACAGCAACCCTATTAGACCAAGGAGAACTAGCTGCCTCTTTGCATTTCTGAGACTGTAGCTTTTTACAGGAGTAGAAAGCACATTCTTTCTACTGCTGAGAAGCTTCTGGTTTTGAATAGCTGGAGTCAAAGTTAATAAACCTCAAACCTCCCAGGGATACTAAAAGACACCCAACTGACTTTATTTTATTATTTTGAGGGAGACTAGAGGATCGGTGATTTGAATGATGGTGTTGGTGAAGAATGTTGAAAGTGTCATGGGCTGCCAGTAAAACATATCACTCTCTCTCAGTGATAATAGCACTAGAATGTTGCTTAAAAACAAAGATAGTGAGATTTTGTCTCACATACTCAGAGCATATTAGACAGAGATACCAATCTCTGGAAAGTGCCATTATGCTTAGCAATTCAGAAGGAACCCTGGTGGTGTAATGGTTACATGTTAGCCAGTGATCCACATTGTTGGCAGTTTGAAAGCACCAGTTATAGTCTTGACAACCCACAGAGAGTTTCACTGAGTCGGCATTAACTCAATGACAATGAGTCCAGTTTTGTCTCTCATTTATGTATTGTATTATCTTTCTACTTCTATGAAACTATAAATAAATAAGGACTAGATTCTTCCTGTTTAATTGATAATAGCATTGCAAGTGAGTAGAATAGAAAACCCCTGACTTATAAATCATAGAGAAGATACCAGAGAGGGCGGAAAAGGAAATACATATTTTGAAAGCACAGTTTTTCTGTATGATTTACATGTAAAATATTACCTGACTCTTATTTGATGTGACTGAATTATTGAAGAATAAATGGAAATGATGTCGTCTTTTTATATAAAATGTCTATACTCTTAAATTCATGTGCTTGGCACAATACACCAGTGTACCTTTATCTTTTCACCCTTGGGTCACATTGCAAGCTCTATTCAATTTGCTCCCTATTATAAATCTGAGGTATTATTCAGTAATTCTCATTAGCAAGGCACTCTATTCATTAAATGTTAGTGTTGAATGTTACTTTTTCTTAAGCTCTGAGAAGTCTTCTCTCTTGCTTCCGTCCTTTTTCATTAATTCTAAAATTTCAGACTTTTAAAAAAAGTGCTTCCTTAACCTTAGTTGGGCTTTCAGAAGCTATTGAATTAATATCATCCAGATTTAATGTGCTGTTTGCTCCTTTTCGATCATTAATGAAGATGTAAAACAAGACCAGCCACCTCGCCTTTTGTCATATTTCTTGATTTGCCATCCTCAGCCAGTTAATAGAGCTCATAACAAATCCAATTTGAAAAGAGGCCCTTTAAAAATAACTAATTTCAGCTGTATTATTCCTCATGCATGTTTTCTCTGTGCACCAGTGTTAAACCAAAAGCTCAGAATATTTTCCCCTGAGAACTAAAATGGAAAATTGGAAAAACATAAAATAGAACAAAACATTGCTACACCTGCTGCTGACAGCACTTTCTATGACTTTTTTTTAATCAGACCGAAAGAAGGCAATTCTCCCCTTGGCATTATATTTTAAGAGGACATACTAGACAGACAGAGCCTCTATTGATAGTGTCTATCTAATGCAGTGGCTCTCAAACTTCCTAAAGCCGTGACCCTTTTATACAGTTCCTCAGATTGTGGTGACCCCCAACCATTAAATGATTTTCATTGCTACTTCACTAATATCATTTTGCTACTGTTCTGAGTTGTCATGTAAATATCGGATATGCAGGATATATTTTCATTGTTACAAATTGGACATAATTAAAAGCGTAGTAATTCATTAGGAATAAATATTTCACAAGATATAATTACATATTGTTCTGTCATGAATTGGTGTGTGTGTGTGTGTGTGTGTGTGTGTGTGTGTGTGTGTGTGAAGGGGTAAGGGAAGCACTCCAGAAGTAGAATGATGTGTGTTTCATCAGTGCTATGCAGCACCTGGGTTGAATCATCCCTTCCTTATAACCCTTCTGTGGGGTATATCCAACTGTCTGCAGATGGGCTTTGGGTCTTCATTCTAAACTCCTTCGTTTGCATTGACATAGTTGTTTGTTTTGGATCTTTTGATACCGGATAACGAACCCATTCGACACCTCATGATCACACAAGTTGGTGTGCTTCATGCATGGGAACTTATTTGCTTTCCTGCTGGATGGCTGATTCTTCCACCCCAAGGCTTGTATCTTTTGACCTCTGTCTGAGAATACTTATATGAATCTTTCTCTGATCTTGCATCCAACATCTTGTATTACAGCTACTTGTCTAAATACAGGAGGCCTACCATTGATCAATACCTTTGTGAGATATCAATTCTGACCAATTTATTCTGGAATCTGCAGTAATTAAAGTCCCTGTAACACAGGCGAGTGTCAATAATGATTTGAAATGAAAACCCAAGTTCATGGCCATCAAATCAAGCCCAACTCATAGCAACCCTGGAGGTCAGCGTGGAAGTGCTCCCGGGGCTTTCTGACACAGTGATTCTGCCAGGGCGTAGAAAGCCCCCCCCCCCCCACTTTCTCCACAGAGCTGCTGGTGACTTGGCACTCCTGGCCTTGTGCATCACAGCTAGTAACAGCTGTGTGTAACAGCTAGGCAGCCAGGGTTCCTCATGATTGGTAAGTCATTTATTAAACTGATGGATGACTACGTGCACATAAATGAGATAATTATTGCTGAAGATATCTAAGATATAGCTTCAAAATGTTTATGGGAAAATAGAAAAAATTATATAAACAGATATTTCAAAACATCTTTAGGAAAATGCCATTATCTATCAATTTTTTGTTTTTCAAGAGTTCTTTGAAGCCCCATGACATACTCAACATATATCTCAAGGTTAAGATCAATAGACTCACATGTATGCAAGTACAAATTATATAGTCAGTGTGGAGTTCACTGAAAAGTGTGATAGCCTTGGCAGATAGAGGCATACCTCTTTTCATTCCATTTCATTGTGTTTTAAAATGCTGTGAATTTTACCAAAAAAAGATTTGTGGGGACCGTGTGGCAAGTTTACACATGTCGTGTTTCCAATGACATGTGGACTTCATGTCTTTATGTCACATTTCAATACTTTCCCAATATTTTCAACTTTTTCTAGACTATATTGTAATTGTGACTTCAATAGACACTTGGAAATGGAAAGATTGGCTCTATTGCTATATGCACGTTATTGTGAGATGGACTGGAACTGACCCTTCTTCTCTGAGGTGTATGCCTTTAGATGGAGGCTTCAAAGAGTTGGCGGGAACGTGGAATTGGAAGCTAATGGAATTTGTTTGCACGCCTTTTCAAGGCCCCGTTGGACACTCACTAGCGGAATAATGAAGTGCTTAGACAAAAGTCAAACAGACACAGATTAAAATCTCCGTGCTCCCCTTTATCATTACGTGAAGAAGTCTGTATTAAAAACAATTTATACTAGTAAATAACCCAGCATTTACTTATCAGTCTTTCATCCTGTGGTGGTGGATGAATTTCTGTGTTATTGGAAGGTAGGCATGTATCGCAAAGACTAGCAGGGTCGCCTATGGTGAATAGATTTCAATGAAGTGTTCAGACTAAGCAGAATAAGGAAAAGGATGAAGGTCCACTTCTCAGAAGTCAGTCACTGAAAACCTTATGACCAGCAGCAGACCATTGTCAGATAGAGTGCTTGAAGGTGTGCCCTCACACTGAATGCACTGAAAGTGCAATTGCAGAAAAGCTGCCTCTTTCAGTAGCGTTTACAGTAAGTAAACTCATGGTGCAAAGCTTTTGGGGAATCTTCATTTCCTGATAGGGCACTACTCAAAATGAGAACAAAGACTGCAAACATCCACTATTTATTGGAATGTGGAATACAGAAGTATAAATCTAGAACAAATGGTTCTTGTCAAAAATGGAAGACCACAGAAGAATTTACATGTTAGAATTATGGCATTGGTGAGCAATATTGAAATTACCATGGACAATCTAGTTAGGAAGAAGTGTAGTCAAAATGCTCCTTGGATAACAATGGATGTGTTATTAGAAGAGAGCCATCCCTTGAAAAGGGCATCTTTTTGGTACAGTACAGGGTCAACCAAGAAGATGCAAATATGTGACTCAATATAATAATTGGAGGATAGCACAAGATATTGCATTGTTATATTGTACACAGGGTAGTTATGAGTCAGAACTGATTTGATGGCATCTAATAACAGTGATATAAAATAACGGTCGTAATTATAATAAATAATGTCAACAGGATATGCACATGCCCAAGTATATAAAAAAAGATTAAATAGTCTTTTGATTCAAAATAATCAGATAACCAAGAGTTAATTAAAGGCCTCAACAGAATGAAACCCATAGACAAATTCAGGACTTATAAGTGACGGGGGGGGGGGGCCCGGGGGGGGGGGGGGGGAGAGAGAACAAAAACAGCAGCAATGACATATCCCTGACTTAATCATTTTGCCCACACAGAGATAATTATTGCAATCTGACTCACTACCTCAGCTGGCCTGAAAATATATTGTCATTGTCAGCAAAACTAAAAATTGGTCTTACATGAGTTAGACGTATAATGAGTTAGAGAGAGGCCTCAGCCTTGAGATACATTTTTACTAACAGTCATGGGTCCTCAAGTTACTCACAGAGGGATGGGAACATTTGTATGAGACTGGGCCTCTTTATTGCATGTTCACCCAATGACACTTCAGAACCCTGTGAAACAGAACAATTCCAAGCCACGTGTAAATGCACTCGTGGCAGCTTGCTCTAACACCAGAGCATGACGTTATGTGGGCACCAGGCCTCTGATGGCAGATGCTCACCTGTTCTCTGAATCCTTCATCTCCAAGCTTCATATCTCAGACCAAACAGTTTCCCCCCTTTTCAATTTAGCTCTCAGGCTTTCCAAGGGGGTAAAAATGCAATCCATTCCCCCTAAACAACATTTTGTTCCGACGTTAAACAATCTAGCCAGTAAGGATCAATAATTATCAATATACTATAGTGCATTTTATAGCAAAATCATTTATTTCTCCTTCAGAGACAAGCAATTTCATTTAGGGTGCACTGCCAACAGTCTGCCATGGATTACACAGAGATATTGATGAACTAAGCAATCCGACGACCTCATAATTCTTGTTTTTCATTTTTATTCAGTCTCTCCAGGCTGTAACTCTCTCTACCTCTCTTTCAGCATTATACGTTGTGACTTTGAACAGAGGGACCCTCTAGTGGCTGTTTTCAAACAAACCTACCATTGCCTTTACAGAATGGAAAAGATTTACCTCGGAAAGCAGAGGTGGGACAGTTTGCCATTTCATTTATTTTTAAGTATTAAAAAGTATAGCTCATGCAGTGCTTCTATTTTCTATTTCATGTTGTCCTTCTTTGACTTTTCGATGTAACAGGGAGGTGCTCTTGAGTGGGATGCTGGTATTCTGGCTGATGTGACAAAATGTAGCTTTGGGAAAACAATCACTCACTCATCTCCCAACCTCTTTCTTCAAAGTGTTTCGCTTGTGTTCTATGCTGCCCCCAGAGAACAAATTGAGCCCAAGTAATAAATGAAGTGGGAGATTTAGTCATCAGACCTGAGAAAAACTCAGTGTGAATCTTTCCCCTTGAGAGAATGTGCTGAGTAGCATTAGCCAAGCTATTTTCTGACAAGCTGTGGCAAAGGATCCGATGGAAACCAAATGTTTCAGAACCATCCAGACGGCTGAGTCGTGTTTAAGGCACCTTTGTTATATGAAATACTAATTTTCACTTCAGTTCCCAGTTCAGATGAGAAAATCTGCTCTTCTGGGATAGGCCAGCAGATGAGAGCTGGGAGTCGTTGCAGTGATTGTACCGCACAAGGTTCTGTTAGAAGCTGGCAGTCCACAGTGAACATATGCTGGTTTTCAATTAGTTAACTCAACTCTTTGCTTAACCTAAAGTAGCCCTTTGAAGAAAACCCTAAATGGTTTGGATAACAGTATTTTCAGTAATCAGGAGCAGAACTCACCTGTAATTAAAGAATGTGGGAATCCAGGCATGGGGAGGACATTGTTTTATGTATTTATTTAATTGAAAAAACAATCTTCAGGAAAAAAATTGAATGCACATTGGGAAACTACACTGCTTGAGGTTTTGTTTTGGTTTTATTTTATGTTTCAAAAAGCAAAGATAGAACTTGGACGATTATGATTCAGGCCGCGGGCTTTTCATGAAACTCCTGGAGCTAGAAAATGGAGAATGAAGAAGAGTTGAGGTTTCCAAACTGTTGTTGGGGATAAAAGTCCATTGTGTGTGTCATCAAAAGAGTGAGCAGATCAGTTGGAGAAGAAATAAAACCAGGCTGTTCCTTAGACGCCAGGAGAAAGATGCACTGTTGGACATGCCAGAGGCAAAGTTGGCTCCCCGCAAAAGGACATGCTGCTTGGTAAAGTAAAAGGGCAGTGGACACAAGGGAAACTGTTTTAGGATCAAAATGATCTTTCATTGGGAAGGTGGCATAGTACAGGGGGTGGGAATGATTTTGATTTGTCATGCTCAAGGTCACCATGAAACATTCTGTGGCAACAGACAACAATGATCACCTTTCTGGTTAGTTGCCATTGGGGTGATTCTAATTCTTGATGACCCTGTGTATGTCAGAAATAGGGTTTTTAAGATTGTGAATCTTTGGAGCCGATCACCACACATGCCTTTCAAGTGGGTTTCACAGGCAGCCTGTCAGCTAGCAGTCAAGTGACTCCCAGGGACTCTCCTGGATGTGTACACTGTAAGATGGTTACATCTTCAACAATAAGCAATTCCTTTATCGGGAATAGTTTGTTTTATCTGAAGTCAAACAGAAACTGTTTCATCCAACAGTAATATCGCTTGTCTTTTTCTGTTGGTATATTTGTTGAGCCTTTCCTAAGCTTCTGTTTTCATCATTTTTCTATCATTGGTTTCTGTGTCTGTCTCTTATGAAGGCATATGTTATTTTCTTCCTTATTCAATTTTTAACCTGACCACAGAATGCAATGACTAACATATTTGTTTGATATCTACCATCTTATCTGTGTGCATTTTATTTGCCTTACCTGGTCTGTATCCCTTTTTCCTTTGTTGTTATTGATACTTTGGGATTAAAAAATCTTTAATTCACTCTATTAGTTATACGTGGTCTTTGAATCAAATTTCAGCAGTTACTGTAGCACTTAAAATTTATATACTTTACTTTTCAAATATAGAGTCTTACACTATTTCATTCACCCTCTGAGTCTCGAGTTATCTTAACTGTGCTGTGATATCTTCCCATAATCCTACATTCAAATTTAAGATGGCTCAAGTTAGGTAGAGAGATTTTTTTCAGGACACCATTGTAAGTGGGAGGTGTAGCCAAGATCAAACATTAGTCAGGGATTGATTGATATGGGTGGCTAAGCCAAAGCTACAATCAGGTTCTGCGCTTTAAACTCAGTTATTTATTAATGACCCCAGTCGTATATTTTTTTTTACTCTCATTGTGGAGATTCTCCAAAAGTGCTCTTACATTTCAATTACTTTTCTCCTTCTGATACTTCTCAGCTTTCATCAGTCTGATCTCATATACTCTCCATTATTAAGTTCTCACACTTTCCAGTCTACCAATGGCACCCTTTCTTGGATTCTGATAATCTCATAGAATTTATACATATGCACACACACACTTATAAACACACACACCTATTATTTCATTTTAGTGGGGAAATTGAATAAAAGAGTGAATATTGATGCATTTTCTCAATTGTCATCCAACTTTTTCAATGCACGCCACCTCTCTTGGAATATTGAAAGAGCTTCTTTTCCCTGCCTTTCTTTTCCTTTCTTTAGCTCTTTGTACTCTCATTGTCCTCACACAGGCTAAAGAGGCCTTTTAAAACCTAAATCTGATCATGTCACTCTACTACTCTCTGTCAGAAATAAAGTAAAAATTCATCCCCATGGCCATAAGGGCTGTTATCTGTCCCTTACCTATGTTTCAGATACTACAACATACCACTATACATTTACTGTGGTTTTTAAATATATAAAGAAGTGCCACTATATGCAATGGTCTCCGTTCCTTCCCTCCTTCTTTAATTTATTTTTTCTAAATTTTTTAATTAGGAAGAATTTAGTTATTCATAATAATGAGTTCATGGTGCATCATCATTTGTATACAGAGAGCTTCTTTCCTGCTTTTCCCATATTTATTGTCTATTCTATATCCCTTTCCCCGTGTTATCGCACGAGAACAGGATGAGTGAATGAACTTCATTTATGTGAGTTTTTATTTCATTTTAGATGTATAGAAGAGTAAATAGAGAGAACCATTTGTTCACAAACTTTTCATTTTTATACAAATGTGATAGTAGTTTATTTTACATCTAACTTTTTTTCTCTCAACTTGATGTTCTTAAGATTCATCCCTGCTATTTCCTACTACAACCCAACATTATATCATATCTATTGGCCATTTATTTCTGTTTTTTTTTTTGTTTTTGTTTTTGTCTTTTCTTTTGTTTGTTTTTTTTATCCACTTTATCATGCCTGAATTAGATGGCTCCTTTGCGTAGAGTATACCACATTTTCTTCTCTAGAGAGATTGTGGAGGATAGACTATTTACCACATATACTTGTGCATAAGCCGAGTTTGTCAGCACATTTTTAATATTACCACATTTCCCAGAATTCTCAGAGGAGAAGGCCATGCCCACACAGAGGTCTTATTGGCTCTTTCCAGATTGACGGGCTAGACTCCATCCCTACATTCCTAATCCTCATTGACACCAAATTAATTTATTGCCACAGTTGCCAATGAAGAACTTTGAAAATGCACTCAGTTGCCAGAAGATGATACAAATCTGTCTTGTAAGGAGTACACCCAGCATCCTCCTTAGAAGGAGCGTGAAGGGCTTCATCCCATGTTCTAAGAGCAGGAGATAAGTTCCGGGAAGAGGACATCATTATGGATACTGTAGAGGGACAGTGAAAAGGAGAAAGAAGCTTTACCTGGACTCTGACTGCACCATTGGGCAACCACTAACCAGGATTCTGAGGATGTTTCCTCTTGTGGTCCGAGCAGGGTGATGTTTCATGCTGTTGGGTTCCTAAGAGATGGAATGGAGTGGACATCATCTGACAACAGCAGCAGCATGTTTTGAGCTATTTGGAGCTTTTTAGCTCTCTTCTCTTGGTCCTTTCTCTCATTTCTTTCTTGTGGATTAGTCAACTTTTTTAACTAAAATTTTTCCCGTCAATTAGTTTGTTCGTTAAATAGTCTCAATGTCCAGCTTCGGCTTACGGTGTGTCCTCTAACTAACTTGCTTCTTTCTTACTCTTCAGGTTCAATGAGTTCCTGTTTTTTTAACCGCAAGAAGGTATATTGAAAAAATACTGCATATCCCTGTGGCCTCTTTGGGAAATGTTTTTGTCCTTTGAGTATTCCAGTGAGATTGACCAAGTCTTACCAGAGTCCTAGGCTACTCTCTGTGGTGTCTTGTAGGAGGTGAAGGTAATTATGGACACATTACACAAGGCAGGCAAAATCCAGGTCAAGATGCATCTAAAAGTTCAGCAATGCCAATCCGAACCTGAAAGACAAAGGAAAGATATGCCTTTATTATAGACATGTAGAACATGACATCTCTGAAATCCTGAATTTTGATTCCTAGAATTCACAGTTGTAGATCAATGCATTTCTTGTTTTTGTTGCAGTAGTACTAGGAAACTAGGACATCAAGTAATATTAAACCTCAGACTTAAGTCTTTTTCACATCCTTTCCATTGTAATTCAGAAACCACAAGAAATCATCATGGAAATTATGAGTAGTCATTATTAATGCATACTTTCCTTGGCTCTTCATTCATTCTCATATTTTTTGTTTTGTTTTTCTCTCCAAAGAATTCCTTCATGTATGTCTGGTAGTACATTTCTACTCCCAGTGAATTTTTTCAGCTGTGATTGTCTGAAACTGTGTTTGTTTTCGCATGGATTTGCATATGTTAGTCATTATCTGGAGGTGCTTCCCTTCAGATTTTTACACTGTTCAGTATATTCTTATTCCTCCAAAAAAGCTTTCCTCACCCCATTTCTAAAGAGGGTGCCTCATCACTCTCTATTCCATATATCTGTTAATTCATTACAGCAATTATATGAATCTGGCAATATGTTGTCTATATGTTTTAACTTATTTTCATATCTTGATAAACTTGATCTTGAATGCAATGAAGACAGAACCTTTGCATATCTTGTTCACCATTGTATCACTCAAAAAAGTAGCTGGTGTAGAGTAGGCACTTAAAATATAGAGTCAATTTACAAATCAATAATTACATTTCCAGCATATGACTTTAAGTCTTAATTCAAAGAAAACTCAAGTGAAACTTTATATTCATTCTCCTCCCTCTTACCAATAATTTAATTTTTAATACCATTAGCTCCAAAAAACATACTCTTCCTAATTAAGAAATTGCCATATTTAAAAATATATCATGGACACCCAAGTATGCCTTGCATGTCTGCACACTCATATACAATTTTTACTCACATCTCTGAGTGCCTCTCTTCTTTGGGAATCAATGTTGCTATTTCCCAATTCTCTTCACTACTCACACTCTCAATTAACAGTAAAAGCATTTTGTCACCCATCCTAGGTAAGAACTTCAAGTGCTTAACCTCCTTTCTTTCTGATAATCTGTTGCCAACGAATAACCTATTCATTGTAAATTATTCTTTTGAATATCTCTTAGTTATCTCCCCTTCCCTCTAGCCCACATGCTTTCAATTCCAACACTTGTCATCTTTTATTGAGATGATTACAAATCCTCTGAAATTGTCCCACTGATTGCAATTCTCCCATTACTTCAATTCTTTCTCTGTGCTGTCATCAGATTCATTTGTAAAATATAATATGAATGTGCAATTCCATTGCTTAAAAAATATGCAAGACCTTCTTTGGCTTCCAAGATAAATTTGGCATGCCTAAACTAAGCAGGCTAGGTTTTTCATTACCTAGCCAGTCTATCCACATGTGCCAGTCTCATCCCCTCATTAATCAGCTACCTGAAGAATCCATGTCTTTTCATCTCTGTTTCTTTGTACATACCATCTCCTCTATCTGGAAACTTCTTTCCCCTCCCCTTTTTGCTTTGTGAGTGTCTTGTTCATAAACAGTTAACTAGAACCCTCACTCAAAGCTGTCTTTAAAACTTGACTTCTGAAAATCCACCTCTATCATGATTCTCTTATATTTCTTTTATATACCTGCTTTGGAAACACTGGTGATACAACGAGCTAGTATTGGACTACTAACTTCGTGCCAGTAGTTCAAAGCCACCTTTAAAGACAGTCTCAGAATCCCTAAGGAGCAGTTTGTTACTATGAGCTCAAAAGAAGAAAGATCCTCAAGGAGACGGACTGATGCAGTGGCAGCATAAACAATGGTTCTCAGAAGGGCACAAGCATAACAATGGTACTGAGAAGGTCACAGGGCCAGGCATGTGTACTTCAGGTTGCTCTAAGGAAGAACCAACTTAGCAGCACTCAACTACAGCCACACAAGTTAGAGTGGCTTCATGGTCATTGGGTAGGTGTCATAGTATATTCTGTTTTTATGCTGTTTCCTTCTAGGCTGTTCAAAGAGGACTTGGATTTATTTTCATTGCTAATGGCTCAACACTGAGTATGACATTGGTAGGCACAAAGTCTTATTTTGCTGACTGAATGAATACAAGAAGAATGAATGAAAACACTAGCACCTTCTATTTTCTCTTTGGCTGAGTTTAACAAATGACTTTTTAGAAATCCTGATATGAAGTTTTGAAGATAATTTTGAATATTAAAAGTACATTTGAGAAAAGGAGTACTACGTCTTTTAGATACCCTTATCCTTGGTTAATGCAAACTGTTAAGTGCTTGGCTATTAATCCAAAGGTTGGCAGTTTGAACCCACTCAGGTTCCTCTTGAGAGAAAGATGGGGTTTTCTACTCCCATAAAGAGTTACCTTTTTGGCTGAGCCTTGGTGACATAGTGGTTGTGTGCGGGACTGTGGCCCACTGGGTTGGAGGTTCAGATCCAGTAGCAGCTCTACAGGAGCAAGGCTGGACCTCCTATTCCCACCACCAGAGGGCAGTGATGCCCCCCCCCCCAAAAAAAGAGTTATCTTTTCTGGAAACTCACAGGGGCAGTTCTGCCCTCTCGCACAGGATTACTGTGAGTGGACATTGACTTCATGGCAGGCAGTGAAGGGTGATATTTCCCTTAGGAGGAAGTTCTGAAGAGCAACTCCTCTAAAGGTTATGACCTTGAAAATCTCAGGGAGTTCAGTTTGACTCTGGTTTCAGATACAATAAGCACTCTGAATTGATTTGGGTTTTGTTTGTTTCATTTTGTTTTCAGTGAAATTTATTGGTTAGCCTGTTATCTGGCTGAGTAAGATATAACATTAGAGGTCTATTTTTACTGTAGGAAGGAATTAATCAGGAGAAGTAAAGAAACACTAACCAAGTCTTCAAGTTGACAGAGAAAGAGGAGTTCTTAACAAAAGACAACTATAAATTGTTTTTATGTAAGACCAACTCTAGTAAGCCAGGTTCTTCTCAACAGCATGGACAGCTTTTGCCTAATTATTTCTGCATGTGGATATGGATCATCTTTCATAGACTATAAAAACAAAAGCTTGAAGAGAAGACTATGGCATCAATTTTCTTATGTTGTTGTCAAGTTCCTCTCCACCCACAGAGATTATGAAAGGTCTTCACCTCTCCCACTATGCAGTGAATAGAAGTCCTGACTCCAGGCCCTCAATTGTCCAGTGTCTTTGTAATTTGCCCTTGTCCGCTGTAATACCAGAAGTGAGCTGTTCACTTGGTTTAGACAGCTTCATTTCAAAGCAACTAAGAACTGTTCTTCCTAATGTAGACCATAGAGCTTTATATTGCACATAATATATTATGATCACACATCCAGTCATGGCGCAAGTCATTTCTCAGACTGGCACGAAGTGAAAATTGAGGAAGAGAATACAGAGTTCACACAAATACTATGAAACACACAATAGTTCGGCGGTAGCTTTCACTGAATAAATTACCAGGTTGTAAGGCCTGTAATCAACAAAGATTATCTTTGGAATGCAGCTTCAAGTTTTAGGGCCAGGGGTCTGACTTTGTTCTCAAAGCCAGTGTTTGTTTCTAAGCAATTTGCTTTCTCACCAACCACCGCACACAGATTGCATCACTTCCAGCTGTTGTATGATAATCATTGTCAATGGTTTTCATCCTTTATAAATTTATTATTTTAGGAAAACAGTCGCAAGTAAACCAAAATAGCATTCCTATAAGGTTATTATCCCTTTTAATCCTCATGTTACAAAGGAGGGAGTTGAGATGGAGGAGAAAAATGACTGGGAACTCTTCACACAAGTGCTTGAGAGAAAATTACACCATGTTTATGAACAGAGACGTGAAGGTATATGGACCAGTGGCTTACGGATTCTCTAATACAACAGCTATGGTTCTTGTCCAAGCTGTGTAGATGTGCCATCAAAGAGACAGATACATTGAAGAGTCTGAAAGGATGGGAGAGGACTCTGACCAATTTGTCCAGTGTCATCATTAAGGCTTGAGACAGAAAATGGAAGACAGAGAACAGAAAAGTTTCTTTAAAAGGCTTTAGAAGCCAAGGTGAGACTAGATCAAGGAGTATTAAAAAAGAGCTTTGTCTTTTTTTGTCAAAGCTTCCATTTGTAAATTCCTGGATATTAGTAGTGTCTGGATCATATTCAAGGAACACCAAGGAGTGGACAGGCACACAGAGAAAGGATACTATGCATAAAATTACATAAATACTAGAGGGAATACATGACATGTGAACTACCTGGACTCAGCACAAATTACTCAGCATAAAGTACTAAACCTCTCCACACATCAATAAACTCATCTGTATGGTAGGAATATTGATGTTTTCACCAAAAAAAAAAATCATACAGGTAAAGTATGTATTAATTACCTTAATGTTCTTTAAATAGTCATTCTTTCTCTCTGCCATTGAGTTAATTCTCACACATAGTGACCTTATAAGACACGGTAGAATTGTCCCTGTGGGTTTCAGAAACTATAACTCCTTTCCAGTGTTGAAGGCCTTACCTTTCTCCCATAGAGTTGCTGGTGGTTTTGAACTCCCAACCTTGCAGCTAACAGCCCAACCAAGTTTCCCATTCATTCCCTAGTGAGTCAAAATTCCCTTTGTCCTTGTCAGTAATATGAATCTAAACATTGAATTATCTTCCTACTGAAGTCATGCAATAGTGTTTAGGTGCAATTTTAAAAATGTAATCCTATGACAAACTGAGAAAAGACAGAAAGAGAAACCAACACAAAAGAAGAAACAGATACCAAAGATGCCGTGGAAGCCAGAGTCCAGGTAGATGCTGAGAAAAAAGAGAACGTTTTGATCCCCGGTCACATCTTGAGCAAGCATGAACTTCAGCTTTGACCCACATCTACATAATCAGTGTAAAGGTGAAGGAGAAATAAACCACTCTGACCACCCTCTTCATCCACAATCAGAGGGTTTTCTTAAACTTTATTGGTGAATGAAGAAAAATCATAAATTATCGAAAGACAACTCTACCTTCTAGGTTTGAAACCATAAAATTATATAATTGAGGTGTGTATAGTCATGTGAGGAAGAATTTTCTCAGGTGAAATTGTACTTTCTAGTAGCCAAATATTGATCCAATTCTGAGAGTTCCCCAGAAATTGTCAGGTGTATTTTTACATTCTCCATGTAGTAACTCATCTCCAATCCAGATCTCATATGTTTCTACAACAAGCATTCCAAGGAATTGACAGACAAAAAGTAATCAGTTCATATAGGAACACGGTGCAGAGAACAACAGTCAGCAAAAATCAACAACAAAATCAAGGGCAACAATGTCAGATCTTGAGATGTGCAGTTTGCATCTTGAGGGTATTTACATATGCCCACATGGACATGTATATAAGTAGTATATATGTGTATGTATATACACACACATGCAGGCTTACATAAACAGATAGCGGATTGAATACATGTCAAAGTCTGGATGATTAACATGGTGAAAAGGGTTGCTTTAAAGGAAACTAAATAAATTCTCAGCTTTAAGTCTACTGCTTAGCAGTCAAAGTTCATGAGCAAGTTCTCAAATGATTAAAATGAGTTGAAGAGAAAAATAATTCTGGCTGACAGTTCTAATAAATCAGTGAATGGGTTAAGAGGTAGATAAATAAAAAGTAATTAAGTCAATAAAGAAAAAGATATACAATACAATCAAGAGAGTTAAAGAGCTAGAAAGCCCAAAAGAAAGCTGAGAGGCATGAAGAATTAACTCTCACTGTCATGGAGTTTGTTCACATTTATAGCAACGCCAGAGGACAGCGTACCTGTGTCCCTGTGGCTTTCTGAGACTGTGTCTCCTCACACAAGCAGAAAACCTCCCCTTTCTGACTCAGAGGAGCAAGTGGTTCCCAACTGCTGACTTTGAGGTTGGCAGCTCCATGCAGAGGCACTCTGCCACCAGCGCTCCTGAAGAACAGATTAGAGGCTGCAACATGAATAAATGAAAAGCTCCAGAAAAAGAAGCACTATGATAAGGGGAAGTGGTGATCTTGTATTATTATTATTGTGGGGAAAATACATATAACAAAACCGTTCCCCCTTCAACAAGTTCTACATATCCAATCCAATGACCCTGATTACATTATCTATGTTCTACAACTATGACTGTCCTCTCTTCCAAAGTATTCAACCTTCATTAGTGTAAATTCAGTGCTTGCCCAGCCAAAACTCCTAGGAAGTGTCATTTCTGAGATAGAAGAAGTGAGACCTTGTTTTTGCGGCTTCCTCAAAAAGTTACTAAATAAAATTTATTTTTATTTCTAACCTCGAATCATTCTTTCTCTGTTACTTATATGCTTTGGACACTGACATCTTCACTATGTACATAATGAAATGGATGTTTCTACTTTAAATAAAAGTGTCTCCTTCCCTGTGGAGAAAATACTATTCAATGGTAATGCTGAAGAGTTTTAGGTAAGATATTATTTTATTTTTGTAGGTTATATACACTGCATGTTCAGACTTCCTACCAAAGTTTGTTCCCCTTTTCAAGTGTTGATTTATTTCTCTCTCACTTGATCAAGAGCAGACGTTTGACTGTGTTTGACCAAGGCAGAAGAGGGTCTCCAGACCTTGGGAGGTTGCCGTGGGTTTGGCTGAGCATGGCAGTCTATTGTTCTCTGTGGTGGAGCCAGTGGAGCAGCTTTCAAGTGACATGTACTCTAAAGGGTGTAGTCCCTCGACAGGAGGGCCTCTGGTCACAGTATCTGTCTGCTTTGAATCTATGGCTTAGTCCAGCCCACAGATTTGCTTGGGGTCTTACCCCTTCCCTCTCCTTGCAACTTCTGACTTCCTATATGTTTTTTTTTCTTGACTATGAGGCCCCTGGAGGGTTAACTGATAGACGTCTCTGGGTCCTCTTCCACCATTTCACTCATGGGACCTCTCTAACTTTAATGTGCACTGCAGCCAGCCCAAGATGGGACTGCTCTGGGAGGCTCTGTGTACTGCAGGAAGGAGCAGGAGACACTAACATGATGCTCTGGAGAGTCCCAGACCTATCTGAGTATTTCTTCATGCTTCTCATCCATGCTGAATGAAGGGGGTGGGGTGGGGCTGAAGCCCTCCCATCCAACTTCTTGTTGCCATCTCTTAGCCCCTGAGCTCTACCCTCATGCTCAACCACTGAGAGAAGTCTCTTTCTGATGCCAGTTTCCTCAAGATCTCATCGTTCTTTCTGTTTGCCTAACTATGATTGCCCTAGTTATGGGGCAATAACATGAACAGCAGAAAAACCCAAAAGCAAATAATAGAAAAGAGGAAAGAAAAAAAATATATATATATATGCTTTTCCAAGCAATCATCCTTGTTTGTAGTCAATGGGAAATCATGCAAATTTTTCTTTGTCTATTGTTTATACCAGATTCTTCTTTTTCTCATAGGAACTCTGTGGCAGTCATTTGCTTTTGTTAATTTTATAATTGAAATGTAGGGGTGGAGTCTAACCTGTTGGTCAGGAGAAAGCCATTGAGTAGCTGATGAGGCCTCTGTGTGGGCATGGCTTTCACCTGAGACTCCAGGGAAATCTCGTGATATTTCCCTCATGAAGATGAGATGCTATCTTCCCCAGTTGTTGGAAGTTAGTTGGAGAGATGATTGACCACAGGCAGCACAGAATGGCGGCGGCTGGGAGGCTGCAGTAGCCTGTGGAGAGACCACGCGGCTTGGCCCTGATGAAGACAGACCTCTGAAGCTGGAGTGGCATCCTGTTGATGGACATGAGCCCTGGAAGCGAGGAGCCATGGGGAGACCCCTGCCAGCGCCAGAATTCTGCACCCACTGACCTGTGACTTCCTGAATTGGAAGCAGACTTTATCGACTGACTTTGGGTATATGGGTTAATACTGGACTTAAGACTGCACTGGCTTGGATTGGGAAGCCTTCTTAGTGTCACCTTTCTTTTGTATATAAACCCTTTCCTTGTGCCTATATGCTTGTCTCTGAAATTTGTTCCTCTAGTCTATCCGGACTAACACAAACTCGTAAACATGCAAATGATAGTACTTTGGTTGCTCAAAACTGGACTAGCAGTCTAGGTCCACCTAGAGACCACTGCAGGAAATGCTGGTGATCAACTTTCCCCAACTCAGCCATGGGATATTCTACAGCATACGTGTTTACTCCACCCACATGGAGTCACCATGAATTAAAATCAACTCAATAGAAACTACCTATATATTGTATTAACTTCACATGATCTCATGATGAAGGTCATTCCAGATTTGTTCAAGAGTATTACATTAGGAAGTATTCAAGAAGACTGTAAAGACATAGGCTTCCTAAACAATCCTTTTACCATCTCCTCCTAGAAAGAAACATGCAGTAACCATATCATTCTCCAACAAATATTTACACAGTTTAGGCGCCTCTCTGTTAACATTTACCCCCTCCTCACTTGCAGTGTAACATCTTGTCCTGGCCTTCTGAGATGAGGAAATGTGACTGACCTATTAGGTAAGAAATGACTAACAACAGCAGAAATGGTTCCATGAATTTTCTCTCTGCAACCTGATGTGATAATCACTTTTATGGGTGCTTCCAACATTTTTCTTTGCCCTGAACCCTGTCTGCCAGCCTGTTTTAATCCCTCATCCTGACGCTATCACTGTCTTCCCAAATTCAGATCCCATGGCATGTGTTCTTCTTAGCCTCAGCTGGTCTCTTCTTGATTCAGTTGCTTGAGTTTTGTGAGGTTTTTTTTTTAAACATCATCTTTGCATCATTCTTTGGTGAGATTTGTGGTCTTCTTTCTGAGCTCCTTCTCTGTCTTCAGTAAACCTCTTCCTCAAGCAGAGAAGTTTGCAGTACCTTCTCCTTATATCCTACCATCCTGGGTTCTTACTGGCTTCCACTGTTGTATTGGCAGGTCACGGGTGCAATGATCTCTATCATTTTCTTTTCTACTCCTCCTCTCTACTGTTCTCTTCATATTCGTCCACACAATTTGTCATGTTATAAATTCCTAGAGGTAGATAATCAAATCTATATAATTATTTCCATTCATTTTATCCCTCCTCTTTAAGTTTTATGCTTTGGTGGAAAAAAGGGATGATATGTTAATTGTATGTCATAATATTAGTTACTTTGGAAAACATATATATTGAATGGCATTTTTATGAAATTATTTATTGCATGCTCCCTTTGTGGAGAAAATTTATGAAATAAGGAAGAGAGGGTTCAAAAAGATCTCATCATTTGAAACTGTGATCCCATTTTTGTATCTCATTTTCATGAACTACTCAGAAAAAGCAGGGACAAATTTCAGGGAAAGTAGATTTACTACAGATTAAGTGGAAACGCTGGCTCTTCCAAATGCCCTTTTCAAGCTGGTGATACATAAGCTTCCAAGTTCAGCCTTTCGCAATGAATGTGCATTTGACTCTGAGGTCACACTTTCACCACCATGTCTTACTATAATATTGTTCTATGAAGTTGTATAAAACTGTTTGGGGCAGAGCCCCAGTGGCGTAGTGGTTGTGCACGGGACTGTGGTCCAGCAAAGGCTGGGCCTCCTACTCCCACCACCGGGGCAGTGATGCCTAAAAAAAAAAAAAAAAACTATTTGGAAATGCCAATCAATTAAATCTTATTACAGGGTCAATCAAAGTTGTAGACCCTGCAGCCATCGAGGTTACTTGTTGGACTTTTAACCCCAAGGTTGGCAGTTCAAAACCACCGTGCTCTCCTTGGGAGAATGATGATGCCTTCTGCCCCTTTAAAAAGTTAGTCACAGAAACTCATAGGGGTCAATGCTACTCTGTTCCATGGGGTCGCTATGAGGGGGAATTAACTTGACGGCGGTGAGTTTATTGTTTACAGAAAGACAATGTTAGTTTTTAAATAGAGTCTGTGGGTAAATGAAGGAATCAAGAACTTCATCAGAACAGCTGGGTAGAACCTCTCAAAGATCAAAAATAAAATAATATATAGATGCTATCCAAACCCAAACTCACTGACAGGGAGTCAATGCTGACTCACCTTGACCCCATAAGACAGGGTAGACCTGCCCTGTGGATTGAGTGGGCCATAGCTCTTAATAAATGTAGCAATCCTCATCTTGCCTGCTTAGACCCTAAAGGTCAATCGATATAAGCAAGATTCACACGGGTAATTTTATGCATCTGAATTGTGGTTCTGGAGAAGAATGTTAAAAAGACCATGGACTGCTAAAATGAAAAGTTGATTTACCTTGGAAGAAGTATGGCCAGAGTGCTCCCTTGTGGCAAGGGTAGTCAGACTTCCTCTTATATATTCTGGGCAGGTTGTCAGGAGAGCCCAGTGCCCAAAGAAGGACATTGTGCTTGGTAAAGTGAAGAGGCAGCCAGAAAGAGGAAAGCCCTTGATGAGAACGACACAGCAGCTGCATCCATGGGCTTGGGCACAGGAACAGGTGTGAGGAGGGCATGATGGCTGCACAGAGGGTTGCTACAGATGGGACAGGTTAGAACCGCCTCAGTGGCACCGAAAAATAACAGCATCAGGGATTTGGGGGTCTAAGGAAATATTCTAAGTCTTAATATCTTAAGGATACAATATTGTAATCATTCTACATTCTAACAAAAATAGAACATATATTTAGGAGAAGTTCTTGTACCCTCACAGGTGCAGAGATCTCCATAACCTATAAAGTGAGATCTTCATGTTGAGTGATAGGAGTTTAATGAAAATATATTTTTCAGCTGAGCCCTGCTGGTGCGGTGGTTGTGTGTGGGACTGTGGCCCACAGGGTTGATGGTTCAAATCCAGCAGCAGCTCTCCAGGAGCAAGGCTGGGCTTCTAACTCCCACCAAGGCAATTATATATATATACATATATATTTATTTATTTACACACACATATATACATACATACATATATATATTTGAAGTCCAAGGTTGCAAAGAGACTCATGACATATTCAGTGCTTACTTAGATTATTCATTTTTTCCCTTTGGATCACACTGACATTCACTTTATTCATGATTGATTTATAAATTTTGATCAATTTATTAATTCTCCCAATGTCTATGAATAACTAACCAAAAAAAGGCACATTCCAGGACATATAGTCCTCCAAGTTATCAAGAATCACTGAAGCATTATTAGTAGATATAGCTCTTTGAAAAAATATTACAATCATTAACAGAAAACCTAAAATGCAGTTATTCAAGATAAAACCATCTTAACTATTAGATGTTTCAAATGTGTCAATGCCTACAGAACTGTTCATTCTCATAAGTAGAACTTAATATCACTAACTTTAAAAAGACAGTTGTTCTTACAAAGAAAGGGAATGAATGAAGGTAGTGTTCCAGGCTATATCCATAAGATGTAAATAAAGATAAATGTTTACAGGATATAAAGTAAGTATGTGGTGTTTCTTTTTGCAGTGTTTTATGTTTGCAGAAGGAATTGGAGCTCAATCATCTATAGTACAGACAAAGACTCTTTATGTTTTTCACTATTTAGGTATTTATAGGACATGGCTGGTTGACCTAAAATGTTATCTACTTCCCTAGACAGTAGTCATATAAATACCTGTAGATAATTCCTGACCTGAACAAGAATTAGTCTTTTCATTGTGAGATGGAAAATATTCACGGTCCCAGCAGAGAAGAAGGTAAGTTCTGGTCCTTCCCTGTATCTTCATTCACTGAGCATCATTTTATTGACAGCTTCCCTGAGCTTAAAACTAAATGTGTTTTAGTAACCGTTGGAAGGAAATCTCATTTTAAATCAGGAAGAAGTGCCATATATTGAGATAGACTTAACCATGAAGTAGTGTAATCTCTATAATTCAAAACACTATAGGCAGAGGCTCGGTAAAATGCTGAAATGCTTTGGAGAAGGTCCAAGGAGGAGGCTCTGGTAGGAATGATAAATATTAAAAAAATAATAAAAAATATGTATACTAAGGAAGAGGAAAAAGGATAGTTTTATGACCACATGTAAGTACTTAACTATTCCAAAGCACTTAATATTTCCCCTTGTATCTTTCTGTGTTGTTCTTTGTAATATGGGAAGTCAAAATGAATTATATCAAACTGCTCATTTACAAAATAAATACTACAGATAAAATATTAAATGGGTGGACTACTGTCTTTTTATATGATGGAAACAGGTGTTTATTTCTGGATCATAATATTTTGAGCAGAATATTCAGCCAATGGGAGTGTAGAGGTACTTAAATTATGCTAAAGATCTTACTAAGACTGTGTCTTTACATGTTATAGTAATATCCTATATACAACTCACCTGGATTCTGTCCAGGCAGATGTAGGTAGCATCAGAAGCTCTTACCAAATTCTATGTCCAGACCACTTACTTAAATTTTCAATTAATTTGAGATGAACACATTATTTCAAGAGTCAAGAGCTCAAGAATAACCAAAGAAGTTTTTCTATTTTCTGTTTAAATTCATACAACTGTTGGGGTTTTTCTGTTCTCTAGGCTCTTAAAATTGAAGAGTTAGCTCACCTCTTCGGGCAGTTCATGTCGTGGATTTTGTGCACAGGTTCTGAGGAGGACAGAGGAAATAGATGTGAAAAAGATTCAAGGCCAAAGTGTTTATACTGAGGCCAAATTAACCATTTCTCCTTATGTCCACACATTGCTTTGCCCTTCTGTATATGTAATATACATGTGGCTGTCATGTGCTTATGTTAATTTCATGATTGAGATGCAGGGGTGGAGTCTAGCCTGTTAATCTGGAGATAGCCATTGAGTAGCCAATGAGGCCTCCGTGTGGGCATGGCTTTCTCCTGAGACTTCTGGGAAAACTCGCAATATTTCCCTCGTGGAGATGAGAAGCTATCTCCCCAGTTATTGGGAGTTAGTCTCAGAGACAACGAACTATGGACAAGACAAGATGGTAGCGCCCAAGGAGCTGAAGGAACCAGAGGAGGAGCCATGTAGCCTTACCCTGATGGAACCAGACCTCTCGGGTTGGAGAAGCTATGTGGAGATTCCTGCCAGTGATGAGATGCATGGGAGGCCATGTAGAGACCCCTGCCAGTGCTGGCACTCTGCACCCACTGGCCTGTGACTTCTTGAGTAGAAAGGAGACATTATAGACTGGTATCGGACATATGAGCTAATATCGAACTTGTGACTTTGTACTGGACTGGGTTGGGATGCTTTCTTAATGTCCTATTCCTCTTATATATAAACCATACCTTTATATCATATGCATGTCTATGGATTTCTTTCTCTAGTGTACCTGGACTAACACAGTACATATAGGACAAATGGATCATAATTTACAACATCCTGTCATTCTAGATGTTAAAGAGGTTGTCATTGGACAATGAAAGTGGACTCAACAAAACTAATACATTTTATTTTAAAATTCCTTGAATTGTCTTTTAAAATCTGAACATTTATAGCTCACTGGCTTAGAGGAGGTCAGAAGGAGTATGGAAGCTTCTACAGGCAAAATGGTCATACTTCAAAGACACTTTCACATTTTAACTGTTATATGTATGCAGGGTTCTCCCCCCTCCAAACTGTGAATAATGTGGTGTGTATATAGTTGATGAACAGCCCTTATTTGAAATCTAGTCTCTCTGAATCTTTAGAAATATCCAACTTTTACTTTTGTATTTCTCTTTTTGCTACAATTTATAGAAAATCTTGTCTTTGGGAACTGGTCTTGTTAAACCACTTCTGGGCAGAAGAAGAATGTCTAAATGTTATTTGTTGATGGTTAGGAAGAGATGGCAGGGAAGGAACTACAAAAAAAAATTAGTGTGTTCATACTTGAATAGTCTCAGGCAAAACCATTTTTCTAGGTTACAAGCATTTTTGCTTTGTATTGTCGAGTGTATATAATGGACAAATGAGTTTTAAATTTTCAGTCTCTAGTTTCAATATGCTAAAAAAGATTGCCAATATATTGTCAATGTATTGGTTGACAATGTAGAGTTAGCAAAAGGAACATATTTTGTACACTTTGTGAATTCATGGGAAAGTATGTGTTCCATAAGTGAATTTGGGATATTAATTTGTTTAGTAACCTCTGAGCATTAAGTATCCCTGTACTTGTCTACAAGATTGGTGGGAGAAGGAAGTGAAGATAAGACTGATGTAGCCATATTTAGAAGATGCATGAGATTATAACCATTGCTCTGTCTGCAAGTTCATTTTAAATGGTACTATATGTATATAGTAGGTAAGTATGTTCTTATTTGAAATATCTAGTATTTCTAGATGTCTCAATGTGCTTGGTGTATTTAACTAGGCTATCCATTTTTAAATAGTTTTTTTAGTATTAATAGAAAATACTGTCTTTGGGGCTGAGCCCCGGTGGCGTAGTGGTTGTGCGCGGGACAGCAGCCCACTGGGATGGAGGTTCGATTCCAGCTCCACAGAGCAAAGGCTGGGCCTCCGACTCTCACCACCTGAGGGCAGTGATGCCAAAAACAAACAAACAAACAAACAAACAAAAAGAAAATACTCTCTTTGAGAAAAAGAATTGTGAAACACTTCTGTGAACTCTATAATTGTTTATTACTTTTTCATTGAATTAAGGGGAAGGGTGAACAGAAATTGCAGACAGTGTTAGTGTGTACCAAAATATTCCAGATAATTCACTGCTGTGTGTGTTAGTCCCGATAGACTAGAGAAACTAATCCAGGGAGACTCGTATGCATATAAAACAGAACATTATATAAAGAATAATTGTATATTTTAAAGATATCCCAGCCCAGTTCAGATCAAGTCAGTAAATCCCATCTTAACCCATATTTCCTATACCAAACTATTCTCTGTACTTAAATTCCTTCAATATTTCAACTCAAGAATCTTCTTTATTTCAGTTTGAGAAATGTCAAACATGTTCTTTTAAAATTTTCCAATGCAAGGTCTTTGCATATTTTATTTTTGCTTATTTTTGCTATTCAATTTTTGCTTATTCTGTTATATAATATTCATTTATAAAAATAGTAAAAATTGTCCTTTATATGACTATTTCTTATTTTAAAAGTGCACATCTAAGTGACAGAAGCCTGAGATATGAGCATAGTCACACTTTTGTGATGATTAAGGTTATATAGCAATTTGACAGAAACTGACTTTCAGTTGTTTGGCAATTGTGCAATAAATTAATTTGGCAGTTAAGAAATTTTATAATTGAGATTTTTTTGTAACAGTGTGGTCATTCTCTATTTTTGTGTAATGCTGGTCTCACTTAGCAACATGTATTGTTTTAGCTAAGTTTGAGTTTCTTCTAACATCCATTTTTGTTTCTCTTTTTTTCTCTCTCATCCTTGTAATGACTTTTTGTTTTTTTAATATATGGTGTCCTTGCTGTCATCTCAAAATGTATCTAATCTTTGATCATTAGTATTCAGTGCATCAAGTTTATTTTTGATAAAAGAATGCATTGTACTAAAAAGTACACTGTACAGTGCACTGTACTAAAAAGAATGAATCAAGATTCAACCATTTCAAGAGGCAGTATATGGTCAGGAACCTGTGATATTGAAGAAAGGAGTTCAGGCTGCATGGAAGACATTCACACAAAATGAAGCTCCAGGAATGTGTGGAATACCAATTGAGATATTTCAATAAATGGATGCAATCCTGAAAGCACTCATTCATATATACCAAGAAACTTGGAAAACCTACAGAAAAGATCGACATGTTTCTCATTCCAAAGAAAGGTGACACCACAGACTATCAATGTTTTCAAAACAATGACATTAATATCACAAAAAAGAAAAAAATAGGGAAAGATATGGTAAACACTGTTGCAGCAGTACATCAGCAAAAAACCTGCCCAAACTCTGAGTCGTATCCATAAGAGGGCATAGAATAGTGAATATATTGTTAGTGTTAGATGGATCTTGATGAAAAGCAAAAAATACTAGAAAGATGTTTCCCTGGGATACGTTGATTTTACAAAGATATCATGCTTCACACTGTGTGGATAACAACACATTTTGAAAAGCATTGTAAAGAGTGGAAATTTCAGAGTATTACTGTTCTAGTGAGAAACCTGTCTATGAACCAGGAAGCAACTGTTCAAACAGAACTAGGGAATACTGCATGGTTTCAAATTAGGTAAGGTGTGACTCTGTGTCTTAATCTCTGTGTCAGGGAGGGTTCTCTTAGATAAAATTAGGACACTAGTAATTCTTTTTATATATTTATATAGAGAGAAAGGCAAATAAGATAAGAAAGAAACAGTTAAAAAGCAGTACAGATTGCTCGGTGCAACTCACTTGCATGAGACAGCTAGAAGACTGGCAATCCTTCAAGTCTTGAGGGCCGCTGAGTAATCCTCTCTAGAGCAATTCAGTGTGTCTGGTCACAGGCAGCAAACAGCAGAGCAGGTCACCAACAGTCAGCCAAATGACAGAGTCCAACAGTCCCCAGCTCAAGAGATGTATATCCCAGGAGCATGGCAAAGTAGGGTTTAAAGGAACCTCAACTCACAGCTCCACAGTCCACGATTAGGTGTTCCACGAGTAGTGTTGTTTGGAAGCCGAGGCACAGGACGAACAAGGCAGCTCTTTGGTCTGAAGATCTGGAAGCAAGAGAGAGGGCAGGACTCGCTGAGCCCTTCCTATCTCCGCCCTTCAATTCATTCAGTGTGTTCATTGGCTGTGCCGTCACAACAGAACCACCAATCTTCTGTGGCCATGTTGGCATAATAAACCTACCCATCACAATCACTCATCATATATATTCACTCTGTGCACTGAGACAATAATTTGAGGCAGTGGACTATATGAAAATCACAGAATCAGATCAGAAGAAGGCTTATTAACCACTTTCAATAAGCAGGTGGCACCATCCTGCTTTCGGGAAGTGAGATGAATATGAAACACTTACTGGATAAATGCAAAGACTCAGCTTTCAGTATGAATTGCAACTCAGTGGGAAGAAAACAAGAATCTTGGAAACTGGACCGATAGATGATATTGTAAACAGAGAAATTATTTAAGTTGTCAAGGATTTCACTTTACTCTATCTATAGTCAGTACATATAGAAGCAGCAGTCAATAAATCAGAGTGGATATTTCCCAAGACCTCTTTAGAGAGTTAAAGAGTAAATTTGTCACCTTCAGGACTAAGGAGTGCTGGACCCAACCCATAGTAATTTCAATCACCTCTTAGATTTGTGAAAATTAGACGTCAAATAAGGAATATGAAGAGGAATCTGAACATTTGAATGATGACTTCCGGCAAAGTGCAATGGACTACCAAAAGAGCAAACAATACTATCTTTGACAAAGTACAACTAGATTGCTCCTTAGAAGACATGGAACTACTAGGAGAGACAATTTCTGGAAAAAGACATGACGCTTCATCAACTAGAGGGTCGGTGAAAAAGAGGAAGATGCTCAGAAATTGATTGACATAGTGACTGCAAAAGTAGGCTCGAAAACAGAAATGGCATAGTGGTACAGGGGAGGACAATGTTTTGTTCTAGTGTAAGTAGCATCACCATGAGCTGGAACTGACTTAATATTATCTACCAATAACAGTGCCCTGATAAATGAAAACAACATATTTGATTGCATTTTGTGTTGCTTTTTAATGCTTTCCTTCTAAGATCAAGAAAAGTCTCAGTGTCTGTTGTCAGTACTTCTGTACACCATTGTTGTTTCACTAGTTCTAACTGCACTAATAAGACTATAAGAAAAAAAAGTGTTATACTGTTGAAAAGGAACAGGAAAGACTGTCTTCATTCACTGGTGACATAATATTTT
The DNA here is from genome assembly GCA_004026705.1 of Nesogale talazaci. NCBI lineage: Eukaryota > Metazoa > Chordata > Mammalia > Afrosoricida > Tenrecidae > Nesogale > Nesogale talazaci. The sequence continues at coordinate 159,241 of PVJH01000584.1, forward strand.
AAAGAGACAATTACATTCAGAGGGATCTAGAAAAAGAGCTAAACAAATGTCGTTTAGCAAGTTTAAATTAAGAACATAGCAAGTTTAAATTAAGAACACAGAAATCAACAGTACTGGCAAAATATATTCTGATGATAAAGCTAAACTCCCAATTTCTATTTCAAAAAAGAGCATCAAATATTTAAGTATAAATCATACAAAATGTGCAACACTTCTACCCTGAAACTTTAATTACATGGTTGGAACAAAGTAACAAGGGCCTCAACAAGTGGCGAGATAGACCAAAGGTTATAAGTGGAAAAAGCTTAATATTTTTCAGCTATTAAATTCTTCCACACCCTACTTATAGCTTTGACATAATCCCCCCCAAATTATACCCAGTATTTTAGGGGGGGCATCATGGCCTCTGATGGTCATGGGCACTACTCAGTGCTGCTCCTGAGAGCCGCCGCTGGCTTTGAACCGCCAAGCCCACGGGCTGCAGTCCCGCACTCAACCACTTATACCACAGGGGCTCAGCCCTATACCCAGTATTTTTAATGAAAAATTGTATCTTAATCCAAAGAACTTCTCACTGCAACTGAATCTGCCCCGACTCATAGCAACCTGTGAACCTTAAAGGGGCCAGAAGTCCTATACTTTATCTTTAAACACAGCTAGAGGTTTCAAAGTGCTCAACTCGCAGTTAGAAACCCAATTATGTCATCAAGCTTCCTGGAAAGAAACTCAGTTAGCCAAAACAACTGTGAAAAGAACTGAGATAAGACCATCATCCATAACTTACTGTGGAGTTCTGTTCCAATGAGTACTCTCTGAAAAGTCTATTCTGATGTAAATGGAATGCCTCTTTATTTTGTACTTGTTTAGTTCTCTTATTATTTCCTTTTATTAACAATGTATACTTTTAATATTATTTGTCTATCACTATAAAAGCAATATCAGAACTTCAATATCACATTGTAGGCAAAATTTAACTTGATATGGCTGAGAAACTGCACCAAAAGCACCAATTAGAATGGCTAAAATGAAGAAGACAATCACTACCAAATACCGAGGAGGATGTACCAGTATTGAACACATAGAATACTCAGAGTGGGAAGATGATGGGACTATCTGTTTTCGTATGTTCAGGATCCATTGATTAAGTGCTCACGAAGTTTCTGTTAAAAACAAATTTAATTCATTCAATTAAAAGTCTAACTTCTAGAGGTAAAATTAGTACAAACTGCCAAAGGGAGAGTTTCTCTAGATTTTTTTTTTAACCATCACAATTCCAAAACAATGGAGACTATTCTTTCTTAAGGTTACATTCCACACCTTGGTTTCATTCAGTTTTCTGAATTCAAGATACTCCAGACCAAGTATATTTTTTCCAACCCCTTTATTTACACCCAGGGCATGATTTCCATAGTTGCATACTATCAATGACTGAACATGGAAAAGGATAGAGAAACCCCATTCCTGGAAGGGCCACGTTCCTTTGAAAAGCAGCTTTGATTTGGCAAGCCCTTTCGAAAATGCTATCTAACTTCCCTTTGAACTGCACTGTGGAGTGAGGAACTTCCCACACCAAGTGCCGTTTTTCTCTCTAGACCAAGTCTGCATCCTGTTCTGGCAATTCTATCTTGTCCTATCTCCTTTCCATTCCCCAATAAATGCCCCATAGAGTGAATCCAATATTTGAGTATGTTTATGATGAAGCCTAATCTAACATGATAGTGGCAGACATATATATTGTCCAAGAGAAGCCTGGAAAAAAACATAAATGAGTTCATGTAAGTATAAACCCCAAGACCAAACCTATTGCCCTCAAGTCAATTCCAACAGAAAGGAAACCTATGGAACAATCTAGAACTGCCCCATGGTGTTCCCTAGTGTTCCCATTGCCCTGCTACCTACTAGGTCAGCATTTGAAACCCACCAAGAGACAGAAGAGGCTTTCTGCTACGTAAAAGCCATCAAAGGACTAAAAATTATGTTATTATGAATGAGGGGGAGTATAGATTGGGGACCCCAAGTCCATCAGTAGGTGTAGCAACATCCTTTACAGACGGGCTGCAGGGAGGAGAGGATCCAGTCAAGGTAAAGTGTAGCAACAATGAAATATGCAACTTTCTTATAGTTCTTAATTGTTTCCTCACTCCCACAAAATGATCCCAATTCTACCTTACAAATCTGGCTAGACCAGGGGATGTACACTGGTACAGATAGGAGCCAGAAGCATTCAGGACAGATGATCTCTTCAGGACCAGTGGTGAGATTGGTGACACCGGTAGAGTGGAGGGAAGGTGGAATACCAAGGGGGAACCCATTGTAGGGATCTACATATAGGTATGGACAGCAGAAAAGTGGGTGAAGAGACTCATCTGACAGTGTACGATATGACAAAATAATGATAACTTGTAAATTATCAAGGGTCGTGAGGGGAGAGGAATGGGGAGGGAGGGGAAATATGAGGAACTGATACCAAGAGCTTAAGTAGAAGGAAGATGTTTTGAGAATGATGGTGGCAACAAATGTACAAAAGAGTTGTATGAGCCCTCAATAAAATAATTTTTTAAAAAAATTACTCTCTCAGAAACCCCTCAGGGTGTTTAATTCTGCCCTCTGTCTTCACTGTGAATTAATATCAACTTGATGGCGGTGAGTTTGAGTTTAATCGTCAGAGAATCCCAGCTGCCATACCCTTCGTTTATGGAGCTGCTGTTGCATTTGAATTGTCCACCTGTTCATTAACAAGGAGTGCACAGACATCTCTTCACGGGGACTCCTTTCTGGAAGTATAAACATTAAATATTGTTCACAAATCTTTACTGAATACATCAGTCTAATCAGCACATTATTCAATACGTCAATTCAATTCCATCAGAGGACACCCTTCTGCTTTGACCCTCTTTCTTATTGTTTTGTGGCTCTGGTGACATTTTGAGATTTTTTTAGTTTTCTGTGTCAATTGTGTTTTTTGAAGAGCATGGTAGTCATAATAAAATTGTGCTTTGGAGACTGGAGATTAGTGTGGAAATGGAAATAGAAGAGACAGAAAAAAGACTGTGCAATTCTTTTAGAGAGAAATACGATGGAGCTGTCAGGATAGAAAATAGGAGCTAGACGTGAGAGAGATTGTAAGGATAGGGACTATTGTAAAGATATAGTAAAAATAGGAATTGACCACAGCGTGAGTGTGCAGAACAAGCTTTTATGTTAATCATTTTTATGGAAGTCTTTCGAATATGAAGTATATCCAGTATATCCACTCATCTTTTTTAAGCTGAGGCAATTAATCACAATTTACTTTTAAAATAATAATTACAAATGCTATGTATTTCACTGACAATCTCAGAGGCTCTGATCTTTTGTCATTTCTGAGATTTTGCATCGTGTATTAAAGTTTATTTCTCATGTGGTTATTTTTAGCTACATCATGCTGCTGCTAGATAATTAACTATAAGCAAAATAAGAGGAAATAATTTCTAATTAGATACTAAATATGATATCTGTGGGTAAATAGTCGAAACTTTATTAATATGTAAAATTAACAATCAGTATAATATTATAGTGACTTTTTTACTCTTGTACCAATAATACATAACTAAGTTAATTTTTCTACCATTTTATCTGAAGAAACAGATTTTCTCAGTAGGACTCTTGGTTGATTCCTTTGCTGTACCACTCAGTATAGGAATACCATGAATGTGGTGACAATTCATTGCCCTTCAGCTTTCATTCAGTTCCTTCTAGAAGTTCCATTCATTTCCTTAATAACAGCAGTGAGATTTAAACTAAAACAAACAAACCTACTGCCATCTCATCATTCCAATCAGAGCAACCCTGTGGACTAGAGTACCACTGCCCTTGCGGATTGAGGCAGCTGCAAATCTTTGCAAGAGCTGAAAGCTTCATCTTTCTTCTTTCTTCCAGCTGCTGATCTTGCCACTAGCAGGTCAATGTGTAACCCACGATGCTATCAAGTCTCCTTTTGCAGATTTCCCTGTAGAAGTAAGGAAAGGTTAAAAACTGCAGCTCCCATGACCCTTTCCATTGAGTGTGGTCTTTGGTCTCTCTTCAAGAAATTAGTAGAAGGAACTGGAAGTGAGGCAGATGATACCCTTTGCTATTGTTGCTGTCAATCAATCTGAGCTGCAGCATTCGGAGGCTCTTAATTTACATGCACCTCACTGCAACAAGGAAGAGTATGGTATGTCACTTTTGCCTGGCCCAATGTAGAGATAGATATCATACTAGGAAGCTATATATTGTCTGCATTGGAAGGAACGGTAGAATCTGTATTTCTCAGTCAAGATTCAGTGCTCATGACATCAAGAAAATCCTTCAGAAGGCTCCCAACTCACTGTTCTCTTTACAGCCTTGGAAAAGAATTTGCTCTGTTACTCTGGGCCATGTTCCTTCAAACCCTTCTAAAGCAAATCAAAGTCACTGAAAGAGATTATTTCACACCAATGAAGAGAATTTCCCACCCTGCTGGTAATGAAAGATAGCCTCAACATCTGGTGATCCACACAGAAAGATGCAGCAATCTGTTCCTTAAAGATTTATCTTCTTAGAAGTTCATTATAGAGTTACTATGCGTGAGATACTACAGATATGAAGAAAAGGGAATCCCCGTCTTGTTGATGGGTATGTAGAGATGTGCAATGACTTTCAAGAATGTTTTGGTGTTCCTCAAATATAAAATTTACTGCTGCTTCTTAACCCAACAATTCCTTTCTCAGTTAGACACCCATAAGAAATGAAAGCAGTTCTTCATACAAAAAGACTTACTTGAATTATCATGATGGTATATTCAGATGACTTAAAAAGGGAGCACAAGTCAAATGTTCAGCCATTTCTGAATGAATAAAATATGGTACATTGTATGACATGTGGGATATTAAGATAGAATATTTGACAATAGGAGGAATGATCTGCTTATATACACTACAACATAGGTAAATCTTGAAAAAATGTTAAGTAAAAGCATCATTACAAAAGACAATGTGTACTTGCATGTATATGAAATAATGGAAAGAAGAAAACCTGTAAAGAGAGAAAGTATATTAATGGTTTCCCAGGACTGGTGTAAAAATATTTGAATGGCACAGATAGTTAACCATGCAAGTGCTAATGTAAAGGTTGAGTGTTCAAAACCAGCCAGAGCTGCTGCAGGAGACAGGTCTGGAGATGTGCTCGTATGCCTATGGGGCAGTTCTATTCTGCAACCATACGGGTCTTCAGGAGTTGAAATTTGAAGGCAACTAGCAATAACAGAGCTGAAGTGGGACTATGCTTATTGAGTTTCTTTATGGGGTGATAAAAATGTTCTAAAACAAATTGTGTTAATGGCTGCTCATCTCTGTAAATAGACTAAAAATATTTCATTATATATTTTAAATGACTGGATTTAATGGGTTGTGAATTATATCTCAATAAAGCATAAAGAAAAATAGTGAATAGCCATCTTAGAAGAAATCTTAAAAAATAGCAGAATCATAAAATAGTAGAATCATAAAATTAAAGGAACCTGTGATGTCCCATTTGCCATAAAAATCCCATAATTTCCTAGTATGCCTTTCTGTACCTTGAATATATATTTAGAAGTTTTTCTTAAGTTTTAGTCTTAGTAATAAATCAAAATGTACTTAATATGTCTCCTTGTCATTCATATCCATATTGCAAGGCAAATTCATTGAATCATTTATTTTCTTTCTCAGTCATCCATGAAACTCCAAATTCCTTTGTCTTTATTACTTCCTATAAATGTCAATCAAGAAGACAATTAAGGTTATTGACCCCTTACCTTTTAGTGTCCTAAAGCGTCCTAGTCTTTGACAAGGGAAGTTTGCAAGCATTCCTTCTGTGCCTATGAAGAACCTAAACAAATCATTGTAAGAAAGGCTAATCTAGGAAGTCCCATAAAAATTAATCTAGCAAGGAAATTGTAACATTATTGTCTCTGATTAGGATTGAGATACATGATTGAGGTAAAGACTTGGGAAATATACTGTAATTCCATATGTAGTCTTTCTCTGTCTTTGAAACCTTTGTGTAAATGAATAAAGTGATAGCAATTTACAACATTATGATATAAAAAAGAAAAAAAGAGATTTGTAGAGTAATGAGGACTGGGAGGAATGGAGAAAAGGATGGAGGGGGAAGGAAAAGAAGCTCATATCAAGGGCCCAAGTGGAAAGGCGGATGTTGGGAGAATGTTGATGAGGGTAGGCATGTGGGGGTGCTTGGAACAGTATATGAACTATGTATTGTGAAAAGTAAAGTACAAGCCCCCAATAAAATGATTAAATAAAAAAATAAAATAAATGAAAAAAAAGGAATAATTTAACCCAATACAGTCTATCCAATTATGTTTTGTTTGCTTAAATTTCTAGTAAATGTTTTTTCACCAAAAGTCAAAGAATATTTATATGGGGTTAAATCTTAAAATAATTTTCTTCACATAGTTAGTTTGATAAAACCATTTCATTAAAGACAGCATTGTAAAATCTCAATATGAAGCCATAAAGGATCAATAAAGTTTCATTTGAAAAATTCATGGAGACTCAACCACATCTTTTAACAATTCACTGTAGTTCCTGTTAATATAGTTAAAGAACTAAAAATATTGTAACTTACAGGCTTTTTACTTCTCTTTTAGTCAAATATTAGCCATCATTCCATGCCTAAATAAAATCACAACTATTGGGCTGAGCCCCAGTGACGTAAGTGATTGAGTGTGGGACTGCGACCTGCAGGCTTGGCAGTTCAAATCCAGCGGTGGCTCTCAGGAGGAGCATTGGGTAGCACCCACCACCACCAGAGGTAATGATGCCAAGAAAAAAAAAATCACAGCTCTTCCACAAGCCAGTCTTTTCAAATCCTTCCTAGTACATTTGTAAAAAGCACTTAGTATACTACTTTTTAATTTGCTTTCCTCTAACTAAAATGCATTAATGATGGGGGAAATGTATAGAAAGAAACATAGAAATTATTTTAACCTGCATTTCTATTACAAGTGATAAGGCTATTTCCATGTCAACAAGCAGCAGGTTTTCAAATTACTTCAGCCTGATTGAGGGATAGTGAATAAAGGAAAATTAGGACACACTTTAAGTTGTAAAAGGTGGATGTACCAAAATGATACCCAAAATGGGAATATTGCAGGTCAGTGTCCTGCAAGATACAAAGCAACCAAGGCCTTTGACAAGCTGAGTCTAAAATTTCTCTATTCAGTTTAACTATGGAAGCCAATCACAAGAATCTCAATGGTCCATCTTCCCCAGCCCACCAATAATCCAAGACCATGTTTCTGTCTCCTGAATCACATTGTCCTAGTTTCCCATTCCGGGGGTTTGGTTTTTGCTGTTTGCATTCCCGTTTTAAAAAGTCAGGTTCCCTTGTATTGGTTTTGTCATCAATTATGACTACCCCACTTCAAATTGATTGGAAGCCCTAAGAGATATCACCAATGACTGGTTAACTCTAAATGCCTGAATATCACTGGCTTAATGAAAACTATATCATTGAATAACAAAGGAGCCACAACTGAAATTGCCATTTTTATTCATACATCTGAGTGCCGTTTTCAGTTTGTTTCTTGTATTTTCTCATATCAAATCCTTAGGTGGAAATTGTTAGTTTAGATATGCTAGCGATAGCAAATGTCTCCAGAAAGCACAGTCATTTTTTATGTCCATTTGCTACGTGGAAGTTGTTCTTCATCTTCTCAGCCATAATGGAGGTTAGTGACGTTATATCTTATGGAATTGGCTTTGACTGTTAGCAACACCATGTACAATTGAATAAAGCATAATCTAGGCCTGCGCCATCCTCGCAATTGCTACAACCATTGTGTCAATCTATCCATGCCATTAAGAGTTTTATTTTTGGTAGACCCTCTCCAAAGCATGATGTCCTACTGCAGAGCCAGGTCCAGGCTAGCAAATCTAGAGTATATCAGATGGAGTCTGCGCTCCCACTTCTCAGATGTATTCAGGCTGTACTTTCTTTTTTTAAAAAAAAAAATTATTGGTTACTCACACAGCTCTCATCACAATCCATGCAGACATCCATTGTTTCAAGCATTTGTACATTTGCTGCCATCATCATTTTCAAAACATTTTCTTTCTACTTTAGCCCTTGGTATCAGCTCATTTTAAATCTGACCCCAGCTTTCCTCCCTCATGAATGCTTGACAATTTATAATTTTTAGAAATATTACATTATCCGCTGTCCCCCTTCACCCACTTTTTTGTTGTCTGTCCCCTGGGAGGGGACTATATGTACATGATTGTGATCAGATCCCCCTTTCTACCCCCACCTTCTCCTTCCCTTCCAGGTATTGTTAGTTTCATTAAAGGTCCTGAGAGGATAATCTTTCCTGAATTTCCTATATTTCCATCTCTTATCTGTACCAGCATACATGCTCTGATCCAGCCAGATTTGTGAGGCAGAATTGGGGTCATAATAGATGGGGAAAGGAAACCTTAAAGAATTAGAGGAAAGTTGTATGTTTCATCAGAGCTATACTGCAACCTGACTGACTCGTCTTTCCTGTGAGCCTTCTGTAAAGGGATGTCCAATTGTCTACAGATGGGTCTTGGTTCCCTCTCCACACTCTCCTTCATTCACATTGATATGATTTTTGTTCTGGGTCTTTGGTTCCTGACACCTGTTCCCGTATAAACCTCATGATCACACAGGCTACGGTGCTTCTTCCAAATGGGCTTTGTTTTTTCTCAGTTAGAGGACCACTTGTTTTTCTTCATGTCTTTAAGACCCCCAGATAATATATCTTTAGATAGCTAGGTACCATCAACTTTCTTCACCACATTTGCTTAAGCACCCCTTTTGTCTTTGGCGATCATGTCGGGAAGGTGAGCATCACCGAATGACAGTTTGAGGAAGTACTTGAGTAGAGACCCAATGTCCACCTGCTACCTTAATACTTAGCATATAAATATATGGACATATATCTATTTCCCTATCAGTATACATAATATATTTATACGTGTACATGTCTGCATTTAGACATATATAAATATCCTTTGCCTCCCAGTTCTTTCTTCTATTTTCTTTTTTGCAAGACAGAGTCTTTTTCTTCTTGCAGTCTGGTCCAGTCAATATTCTTCCCTGGATTCATAATTCAAATAAGACTTCCCTATTTATTTCCTTTTTATTCTTTATCTAGCTTTCACGTGAAAATGAGGCAGTTGAAAATGCTGTGAATTGTGATCAAACATACCTTAATCCTCAAAAAGTCATCTTTACTCTTTGACACTTAAAATGGCCTTTTATCAGATTTCCTTAGTACAATATGTCATTTAACATCTTGACTGCTGCTTCCATGAATACTGATCATGCACCCAAGTTTCATAAAATCCCTAACAACTGCAATCTTTTCTCCCTATATCATAATGGCCAACCATGCCAGTCTGAATGTTTTTGCATTTCTCATGACATTGTTTATTGGTTGGGAATCCTGGTGCTCTACTGAGTTTACAAGTTAAGCTGGTAACCACAGGTCAACTGTTGGAGTCCACCCCTTTCTTTGAGGGGCAAAGAAGTTTTCTAATTTTATAAACAGTAACAGCCTCAGAAACCATAGGGAGCAAATCTGCTCTGACCTATAGGGTAGTTATGTGTTACGGTGGCTCAATGATAATTGGCTTTGGGTTGTTTTTTTAATGGCTACGTTATGAGAACTTTTATTTTCTTTGCAATAACTAGTAATCTGTACTGAAGGCTTTGATCTTTGATCTTCACTACTAAGTGCTTTAACTACCCCTCGATTTAAACAAGCAAGGTATGTCATCTGCATATTGCATGTTAATGTGCTAAGGTTGATGCTGAGTTCTTGTACATACAGCCCAGAGTCTCTAATGGCAGTAAGAGCTTGGTTGTCAAACTCAGTTCATTCCAAATTTGTGTTGGAAACCTGAAAAGTTTGAGAACTGAACATATTTTTCCCTGAGAAGTAATAGGAAACCAACTAATTCATTCTGAGACCCCTAAATTACACTTAAAAATTCATTTTTCCAGAACTTTTTAAATCACTGTGGAGACTTTTAGCCTGCTCACTTATCACTATAGTGGATACCCTATTGCCAGCAAATTGTTTCTGGTTTATTGAAATTAGCAGCAAATTTTCAATATCTTTAATGACTTGGGGTTTTGTTTCATAGTTAATGACTCAACTTTTGCTAAGTTGATGGTTTTTGTTTGTTTGTTTGTTTTTTGGGCATCACTGCTCTCTGGCAGTGGGAGTAGGAGGTCCAGCCCCACTGCTGGATTGAACCTCCGTCCCAGTGGGCCGCAGTCCCGCGCACAACCACTACGCCACCGGGGCTCAGCCTTAAGTTGAAGGTTTTAATCACATTTCCAACACCGGCCCCCAAATATTGATAATGTCGGTTGAGCCGTGTCGTCTTCAGCTGCTGAATAAGACAAGCAGTGAATTGATTCAAATATCACAGTGAATTCTATCGAAATGATTTTGATAACTCTGTCATGCTTCTCCCAGTTTTCCTCTGGTATCACTAGCTCTTTGTGGAGCCACAGTTACGGTATTTGGCACAAATAAAGTGCTAAACTAAGCACAGCGATGAATGTTTTCATGCACTAACACAGCGGGTATTTGTTGTCTGAGCAGAAGTGGCACTCACCCTGACACATCACCCCTTTTGTGTCTGAGGCAAGACTGGAAGCCGTGTGACTCACTCTCAGCCCAAATGTTTTTTTTCAAGTTGGATTTGCATTTTGACAATTGAGCAAAGATATGAGCACTGAGCAGTTTTTTGTTTTTTTTTAACTTTGCCGTTTGAGTTTTGAAAAGTTCAAGTTTAGAGCCATTCCACAACTCAGACATTACTATGTTGCCCCAGCATGCAGACTAAGGAAGTATGGTGGAAGGATAATGCCGTAGCACACACCTTTTCTGGTGGTGAGCCATGCAGTACCTATTTGTCCTTTTTGAATCATCACTTGTTGTTCTATTGATAGGTTCCACATGAGAACAATCAAATATTTTGAAATTCCTATTCTTCACAATGTTATCCATTAGTGTGTTATGATCCACACAGTTCAGTGCATTGTTTATTCATTAAGACACAAGTCAGCATCTTTTTACAGCTATCATGGACCACCTGACATCAACAACGCTATCCCTTGTCCTTTGAATTTCTGGGTGTTTCCCATCAAGATGCTGCTTCACCGGAATTTAATTGCTTTTACTTGCCTTTTAAAATTTATTCATTTTGAGAGTTAAAATTTCCATTTATTTTGTAAGTATTCACATTGCTTGTCATTATTATTATGCCTGAACTTGTTTTTTTCAGGTCTTTTACAATTTCTAAGTAGGATACTGGTTAACCTATTTCAGAAGTTACTTCTCCCTGATGAGTTTGTAATCTACACAACTGTTTGTTTTGACATTTGAGTTTACTTTTTCAGCCATTGAGTCAGTAAATTTCAATGACTTTTGGACCAATGTTTAATGTCTATCACAAGTTGCGTATTTAATCAAGAGCGTCTACTAGTTAGCACGATATTTTAAACTTGATTATGTCCTCTATCTTATATAAGTATTTGTGCGTCTTTATCTCCCATGATTAGCTTTGTCAGTAGTCAGTTTTCAAATGATGTCTTCTTATGTTCATTTATAGATTGTGTTCCTTCTCCTTCCATACTTATCCTCGGTAATGTATGCATGTATACCTATGTATACTTTCACCTGCCTGCATAATTTATGCTATTTTCCTGTAATAAAGAAAGCACAAACAGTATTCAGTTTTATTGCTGCCTTCAATTTCTGTCTTTAGATGAAAAATCCTACGCGTTGATATATATTATTGTCATTATTGTCACTGGCCCAGCTTTTAAGAAATTTGTTTAAATCTCCTAGGTGTCATATGCACCCTCTTCTGCCCCCACCTCTTGTGGTTATCTTAGCTATAAATAATTTCTCTTTACTCATTGGATCTATAACAATTAGAAAACGCATGAAACACTGATTTATATTCTAATTTTTCCATTGTTTTATATAGTTTCCAAAACTCTTTGCTTTCATAATGATGCTGACAATGAGGTGGTGGGTTTAGCACAAGCAAGCCTGTAGACTGGCATTAGCATATGTAATAAAACATAGTTGCCCAGGGTTTTTTTGCAATCAGTGTCCTGATCCTGTGTGATTTCTCACTTTGAGAGAATGAGAGAAGTGTGGATGTCCCCCCTTTCCTTAGGTAACAAATATCAACCGAAATGCCAAATTAAAGCCAGGCTAAGGCCCAAATCAGTTTTTCTAACTCTAGTTACATTAAAATTATTCAAAATTGTTTGGATGGTCTAAAATACATTTATCTCCATATCACTTCAATATAATCAATATTTTTGTCATATTTCTCTGTCAGAGTGGTGAGGTGACAGAAGCAATCTTTTAGAATTTAGACTTCTTCTATATTTACAGAAAAAAATATTTTAACCTGAAAATATTGCATTTCAAATTAAGTCTACCTTAAACTGCAGTTCAATTAACTTCTTGACAGGTCTAAATTTTCAAGAAGGTAAGTATTCTGCAAGTCATCACATTGAAGAGAACATGCTTCTGAATTGTAAGAATTTCCTGTTGAATGCAAGTCTTGTGGATTAATAAGCATATATCTTTGAGCAAACTACTTACAGAACTTTTCATTGATTTTTGGCCATCATCGGCAATATTATTCCTATAGTTATTGATAAATTTGGTTTTCAGTAGGCACTGAAAATGCAAAAATAGAAATGCTCAAGAACTACATTTTAGGAAGTAATTAGCCATCTTGAGAGAGGTCAGACAAGTGATTTGATAAGTAATATGCTAAGTCAGAAATCCTGTGTGCTTAATTTATTGAAGGTGTATAATGTCTGTGGGATTTAACCAAGAGCAATGTATCTAAGAGGGAGTACTGAGAACCGAATGGAGGGTGAGAATAATAGTGGGATAGGAGGGTGGTGAAAGAAACTAGAGGAAAGAAATAGGAGATAAAAGCTATTGATAGAGGTATAGCTGTAGGCATATATTTGTAAATATATAACTTATAGTGAAAAGGGATAAAGATAAGCATACATGTATTTATATGTTAAATATTAAGATAGCACATGAACTTTGGGCCTCTACTCAAGATCTCCTTTCACTCAAGAGCACTTTGTTCTGATAAACTGGCACTTTTTGATAAACAAAATGGGTGTACAAGCAAATGTGGTGGAGAGTGGGGATGGTGCCTACCTATCAAAAGATAGAGATCTGTGGTGTTAAAGGCTTGAAATTAAACAAGCAGCCATTCAGCAGAGAAACAAATAAATCCACATGGTAGAAGTTCACCACGCTGTGTGCTTGTGACAGAATCAGTTCTCAGGTATCAAAGATCCAGAAGAAACAACTACATTGACATGAATGAAGGGATATAGAATGGAGACCCAGAACTCATCTGTAAATATTTGGATATCCCCTCACAGAGGGTTAAAAGGAAGGGATGATGCAACCAAGGTGCAGTATAACACCGACAAAACACACATAACCTCTCTAGTTCCTGAATGTTTCCCCTCCCATATTCCCAGGAGCCAGTTCTACCTTGCAAATCTGGATAGATATATAGGAGAACACACATTGATACAGATAAGAGCACTTGACACATGGCTTTCAGGACAGATAAAGTCCTGAGGAACATTATTGTGAGTAGTGATTGCATGTAGGTAGAGGACAGTCAGAGAGAGGAAAGGGTAAGAAAGGGGAGATCTATCACAAGATTGGATATATAGCCTCCCCCTAAAGGGGATGAATAGCAGAAATGTGGGTAAAGGGAGACAAAAGACAGTGTAAGATACAAAATAATAACAATATATAATTAATCAAGGATTCCTGAGGTTGGGAGGGTGAGGGAGGAAGGATTAAAAAGAAGAGTTTATACCAAGGGCTCAAATAGAAAATGTTTTAGACATGATGGTGACATAATATTGACAAACATGCTCAATACAATTGATGTATGGAATGTTATAAGAGCTATAAGTGCCCTCAATATATTTTTTTATTTTTTAATAAAAAAATTATTCCTTTTAGGAGAAAACAACATGGCACCAGCTAAAGATCATTCTGTACCTATACTGATTTGGCTTCATTTTGCTTTCTAGGATCCAAAAAGAAGCTGAGATCACATTAGTTGCATGTCTGTTGAAGGAGGTGTGACATGAAACCAGGTTGAGAAGAGTCCATGTTCTGAACAATTATCCTTGTTTCACATGGAGGAGAAGCCCACACAAAACCATGTCATAGCAAATTCTACAGGCTTTTCTTGAAAATACTTTCTAGAAAGGAAAGCATGTTTCCTCTCATTATGAAATCTTCCAAGAAGTTTCATGTTATCTGACCAAATAATTAGAGGACAGGCTAATACATGCAAATTGTCTCAAGTCTTAGGAGCAGTGCTCTAGAATTCCATAGAGAAAGCAAGTTTCAGAGCGTCAAAAAAATTTTGGGGGGAAAAATCCATTCTAAATTTGAATTTCCTTCCTAACACATCAGCCAATCTATTTAAGAAGTACTTTCAATTCTTTTCACATGGCTGGCTTGTTGCTTTGCAAGTTACCTCAGAGATAAGTGCCATTTGTCAAATGCTTAAAGTCCATTGCCTGGTATGTGTACAACAGAAAGAAATTGCCAGACTTGTGGCAAGATGAACCATGAGTTATACTGTCTACTTTTTGGACATAGACCTGTCATTACCACCTTCCAAAACACATTTTCACCTGTATGCACACACTCATGCATTCATCAAACTCATTTCTTGAAACTTTCTCGATTGCATTCATTCTACTTTAAACCACCTGTCTAAACAGCCTTTTAATTAGGTTAAGCTGTCTGGCTTTGTGAAAAGGTTTACTGTACTCAGTTGTCCCTGCCATAAAATTAATAGTTTGACCAACTTCTAAGGAGACAGATTTTGTACTCGTGAAAGTCAAATTAAATCCACCTTTGCCAAACGGGGAAAAATTGGTGTGTCTGAAACTTTGAAAGCAGCACTTCATTCATTATAATCTTTTGAGTGCCAAAGTACAAATTAGGTAGAACTGCAGCTGCAAGAAAGCCCATGTTATAGCACACTGCTCTCATGACCCTTTTAATAGTCAACACAACTGCAAGATAATGAACAGAGAGAATGGCTGCACCAAAGTCGGCAGGGCCAAATTTCTAACCAAATTTGCAATGAGCAACCAATCATTCAGCAAATGACTATTCCATAGACTCAAATATTATGTGGGTTAGTCACTACACATAATTTCTACATAATATTTTCCAGGACCTAAGCTCATTTTATTTGTAAAACTCAGTAGAGTCAGTTAACAATGCTTTAAAATTCCACACAGGTCTTTCTAAAATTGCTTTCAAGACAAACATTCTTATAGAAGTAGCAAAGGGAATAATATTCAAGGCTCTTTAGTCCTGAAGACAAAGTGATTTGGAGATTTGGTTTGGGATTTTGTTTTTCCCTCAATGCATTGCATAAATGGGTCTTCTATTGACTTGGAGGGGAAAATGATTCATGACTCCAATTATGATTTGTGGTGTGTAAAACCTGAAGGTCTCAAAGGCAGGTCTCAAACTGGACAGTAGAATTAACCAAGACAAAGTACTCTGATGTTTTTCATAGAGTCCTGAGTAGTCATCAGAAAAGTTGAAAAAGTTATATATATTACTTTAAAATCTGAGACCAAGAATTAATCTGAAACAAAGGTTTACCAACTAACTCTTTCCTGGGCTCTATATTTCATTGACTGAATATGTTTTACTGAAACTTCACATGATAATTTTCTTCAACCGTAGATTTTTATAGTCCCGATGACTATGCTGAGTAAAGCATTGGACTCTTAAGCTCAGCTGTTCCAACCTGGAAGCCTCTTGAAAGAGGAAAGATGAGGATATCTGATCCTGTAAAGAGTTATTGCCTCAGAAATCCTAAATAGGGTCACTATGAGTCAGAATTGACTCCAGAGTAGTGGATTTCATTTGGGATATGGTTGTGCCACTTTATAAATTTTACTACAAGAAAAGAAATCTGATTTCTTATTTTTTTCCTTTACTTCAACTATGTCCACAGTCATAATGAATAGTCCCATTATTCTGAAAAGAGTTGTGTCATCATTCAATTTTATCGATGCCTTGATTCTAAAAGACCAGCTATCTTGATCTTTCTTTATAGTTTTATACACAGTGGTTTCCAACCTAACAGATATCCTTTACTGCAAAATTTTTGCAACATTTTCAAGCTCTTAAATAAAATTCATATGTAACACCTACACAAAATGGTTTCTCAAAAGTCAATATAAAAACCTAACTATTATTAGAGAAGAATGAAAGTAATGCAATTTAAAAAGGAAGATTTTGTTTCAGTTTGTAAATGTTCAGACTTACCATACTATGGACATATAAAAGTCACCAGATTACTTAACTGGTTTAAAAACCCTGTGTTAGTCCAGGTAAACTAGAGAAAAAAAAATCACAGACACTCATATAAATCTAAGAAAGAGGTTTATATACAAAAGCCATTGAATATTGAGAAAACATCCCAGTCCAGTACAGATCAAGTCCTTAAGTTCAATTCCACCCCATATATCTTATACCAATATATAAAGCCCTTTTCAGATTCAAAAAATACATACAATAATACCGACTACAGGAGAATCACAGGCCAGTGGGTTGTAAGTGTTGTGGATCCAGGGGCATCATAAGCATCTCAGTACTGACAGGGGTATCTACATGGCTTCTCCAACTCCAGAGACCTGGTTGCATCAAAGTAGGTCCATGTGGTTTCTCCAGCTTCCAGGGTGCCGTGCCATTATTTTTCAGTTGAGCATCTCTCAGCAATTGAGCAGAAAGAAAGAAGTGTCTTCCACCTCCAGGGAGGAAAATACAGGAGCTCCTAGAATTATCAAGAGAAGGCCATGCCCACAAGAGGTCTCATTTGTTATATCTTGATTGACAGGCTAGACTCCACCCCTTCACTCATCATCCTCTCAAATGGATTGTGTAACTACTACAACTCTCTTGCCGTGCAGTTGATTCTGAATTATAACTAGACTGTTTTCGGCCCTCTACAACTTTACAAGAGCAGACTTTCTATCTTTTCTTCCTCAGAGTAGATGGTGTATTTGAACCACGAACCTTGCTGTTAGCAGCTCATCAAGTCAGTTGAGATTTATAGTGATTCTAAAGAACAGAGTAGACTGCCCCGAGAGTTTCTTAGACTGCAACCCTTTTTGGGAGGGGAAAGCCTCATCTTTTCCCTACCAACCAACTGGTAGCTTTGAACTTCAGATCTTGACCATCAGCAGCTCAACTGATCAGCACTATGTCATGAGGGAGTCTCTCAGTAGAAGAAGGGAGCATGAGACAGTGGATTCAAGCCCAGGAACCATTTTTAGGATTGTGTAGGACCAGAGACTGTTTCCTTCTATTACGCACAAGTCAGTATGGGTAGGAACAAACTCAATGGCACCAAACAGCAATAACAATGAGGGATTAAGGTGATGAAGACTATCAGGAGTTCTGTGGACATTTTTTCCAGGAAAATGAAAACAGAACTATGATTATTCTCTATGAAAACTAAACCACTGACAAATTTTGTAATTTTTTCAAGAATGCAATGCTATGAAATTAGGAGATCCAAGATCTGAAACCAGGCTCTTTGATTCCAGTGTAGCTACCTGTGTTTTCTATGCTGTATTCCTTGGACCTGGGAGAAATGATATCAAAGAATCACAAAGTATACCTCTTCTTTTAAAATTCTACCATCTGTAAAGGGATATAACTTACATCTGTTAAGTAAAATGATGTTGGAAACCACAATGGACAATTTAAGAAAGGATATGTAGGACAAATTGGCCAAACACTGGAATGAAAGAATATAGAATAATGATTGAGAAATCTCTGGGAAAATAATATAAACATGGTTTAAAAACAAGAAAAAATGAAAATTAATTTCAATATACATCCCAACAATATAGAGTACCTTAATGTGCTACAGAAGCATTCAGAAATATAAAATCGAGAAGAAATTCTTTTGAGACAGTCTTTCTAATGTAATGAGTGGCCTTCATTTCATATTTCATCACTAATTTCAATAAAAATCTGAATCACTGACTGATCTAAGGAGTCCTAATAGCCTCAGGTCCAAATAGACTCATGAAAATTACAAATAGAGAATAATCCAGACTCAAAATCCTTGAGTGGTGGGGTCACACAAAATGGAAAATACAAAATGTTATCAACTTTTGGTGATGTTTCAAATAAAACAATCCTCCCTTGATTTTGATCCTATTTGCATTATTGTGTTATTTAGTTCACCTTAAAACTGCCCCAGATCCAAACCCATTTTGAATTCATTCCATTCTATTTTTAGAGTCTTCAGCTCTGAGCTCAGGTAAAAACACATTTTGGCTGCATGAAGGACATGCAGGGTTTGGATGAGACACTTTTGCTGGCAAATATTCATCATTGCAGGATATCTCAACTTCCTGATCCCATTTACCAAACCCAAGAAATAGTCACCCCCAACTGTTGTGATAACTAAAAATAACTGCCATAAATTTTCAAAAGGATGGTGCCTACCCAACTGAGAATTATTGATTTAAAGCTTTGCATAGGAAGGAACCAAAGCAAATTTCACAGCTTGAACTATGTAAGCCAATAAATTCCTCACTTTTTTTGGCAACATACATTAGTCTAAGGATGTACATTTAAAAAATCCTGTCATTAAACTAAAGCATAAAGGAGCTCCCATTTTTACTTTGGGATCATTTCCCACTGTTATTTTATGGAAAGGCACTGTATTCGAGCAATGAGTTGTTTTCCCCCTCAATCATATGACAACCTCCATCAATTTTAATTAAAACATTAGTGTCTAGGACAGTAGCACTGTGAGTTATACACTGAGTTGTCCACTGCAAAGTCAGCAGTTTGAACCCACCAACTGCATCAGGGCAGAAAGATGAGGTTTTCTACTCCTATACAATGTTGTTGACTTGGAAATCGACAGGGGCAACTTACCCTCTCCTGTAGGTCACTGCAAATTGGAATCGGCACAACAGCAGTGAGTGAGTGAGTGCATGGTGTATCTAGTCTAGAAATACAGTCTAAAGAGACCATGCATAGAAAACAACCACATTGTGTTTTGGGAGATCTTGAAATTTTATGTTCTAATTACAAAAATAGGACACAAAAGTCTAAAGAGAACTCCATTTGCAAAACCCTAGTAAAATAACTTGGATGTTCTGAAAAGAACAATATCACATTTTTTTGGTTATGTTTTGTTTTGTTTTTTTGGCGGATGGGGGGAACATCATTACCCTCTGGTAGGACTGGGAGGCCAAGCCTTACTCCTGGAGAGCTGCTGCTGGATTTGAACCGCCAAACCAGTGGGCCACAGTCCCGCACTTAACCACTATGGTACCGGGGCTCAGCCCCAACAATATCACATTTTGTTGAACAGCTCTTTATTGTGCTTTGCAAACTGTATGTTCTTTACAAACTGGTCTTTGGACAACTCTCTGTTGAACAAGTATATTGACACCATTTTCCCAACAACATGCACTCTCATCCTGTTCCTGTGTCATGTCTTGCTAATTTCCAAGGTATTTCAAACACTTTCAATATATTGTTGTACACATAGTAAACCACAGTATTATATGAACATAATTTTATATGCACTGTGAAATAAAAAAAGCCCAAACAAGTGATCCACTTGATTGCTCTATTGGCTTTGTTGTAATTGTCTGGAACCAAACGGTCAAATATCTCAGAGGTATGCTTGCTGTGGACTGAAAGTGGGAGCACGGACTCAAAGTTGGATCAGGTACAGACAATGGCATCCCTGGCTAATATGAGTGATGAGGACAAGGTTCATAGAAAGAGGAAGCCAATTACTATCAAGTCTATTCTGATGCCTTTTGTGGATGCTACAAATCATCGCCTTGGTTCCAATCGGTAGCAACCAAATGCCCAGCAGACAAAACATTGCACAGTCTTGTACTAGTTTCATAATTGTCCCTATGTCTGAACCCATTATTGCAGCCTCTGTCTCAGTCCTTCTCATCGAGGGATTTCTTCTTTTTCTCTGTCTTCTCCTGAAATGTCCTTCTCCAGGAACTGGCCTTTTTCTGACAGCATGTCTATCCAAGTATGCAAGACAAAGCCTTGCCTTCCTTGCGTCTAAGGAGGACCCTTTGCTGCATTTCTTCTGACACACACTACAGTGAGTAAGATCAAATGAGAAAAAAAATGATTAATTTTGGGTTACTTCAAAATCCCACAATAGAATTTGCCAAAATTTATTCTAACAAGGAGAGTAGCTAGAATTTGAAAACAGACAAAAATGTTGCAGTTGAGTTCGTTGCCATCCACAGGGATGAGATGGCACGTAGTAGGAGTGCCCAGCAGGATTTGCAAAGCTCTCAGTGTTTCTTGAAGAAGACTAACACATCTTTCTCCCATGAAGTGACTGGATATGAACCACTGACTTCTCCGTTAGCCGTTGAAAGCTTGAACGCTGCATTGCCAGTGCTCTTTAGATATCCAGATGTGTTAGACCAGGTTGACTAGAGAAACAAATCCAGGGACACTCATGTTTGTATAAGACAGAGCTTTATAACAGAGAACAATTTCATCTTGTGAAAACATCCAACCCAGATTAAGTCCATAAGTCCAATATTAGCCCATACGTTCGATACTAGTCCATAAATTCCTCTTTTGAGTTACGCAGCACATACAATGATGCCTACTCCAGGAATATCACACGCAAAAGGGTGAGAAGTGTTGTGCATCCAGTGGTGGTGGAAACATCTCCAGGGCTCTGGCTGCCATCAACATGGATTCATGTGGCTTGGTAGTAAGAATGTGAAGCAGAGAATGTGGCCACCTCCAGAGAGAAAGAGAAGAGCTCAGAATCCTCATGAGAAGGCCACACCCACAAGGAGGCTTCATCAGACTGTGACCTAATTGACAGGGTAGACTCCACTTCTTCACTCCTATTATCCTCAAGTTGTCACAAGATTATATAGCTATGGCACAATATATGCTACTCACTGCTTTAGATTTGTGCATATACCTAAGTAACAGAAGATTCACTGCAACTTTATGAAATCAATTATTTTATATCGATATCTCATTAAATAAGTTTGGAAACCCGGGAAGGAAGTTTTAAGTTGAAAAACTTAAATCCAAGCATTTTGCCTCAAGTGTACTATGGCAAATATCTACTACTCTTATTGGATATTAATTCTGAGAACTGTTCTACATATTATGTGATAAACAACATCTGTGACATAGAAATTCAGGTAAAACCAGATGTTATTTTCCAGATTTCCTGGAAAACTAAATTATTTTAATACACAACATATTACAAAATTAGTATTATATAAGATATTTTGGAAATGCTGCATATCAGTAATTTTAAATAAGACATTTTAAATAAACAGCATATTGAACTACCTTCTGTATTTCGTATTTCATTTTTAATATTGGGCTGTAAGATTTGTAAGTTGCATTTCAATAACTTTACACCAACTCTTAAAAAATATTAAGTTAAGAATGAGCCCCGATGGATGGGGTAGTGGTTGTGTGCGGGACTGCGGCCCAGTGGGCTGCAAACCCAGTGGGGGTTCAAATCTAGCAGCAGCTCTCCAGGAACAAGGCTGGGACTCCAACTCCCAACAGAGGGCAGTGATGCCCAAAATATATATGTATAGATGTATATATATGTGTGTGTGTGTATAAAGTTATAGACTCAAGAATTTTAGAATGTTAAACCATTTTAATAAAAGCTTTTGCACTATAAAAAACTAAATAAGATGTGCCTTGATTGTATCTTCTTCCTAAATATTAATTTACATATATCTATAAAATATTGAATAAATAATTTGCTATGGCTCTAAGGGAATTCAATAAATGAATGAAATCATTCTTTTTTAAGGAACACAACAGCGCTGCCTTTGGGTAGCACATACATAAAGTTAATATGTTCAAAGATCAAATAGAGTTTTAAAATGCTCTGCTATCTTAGAGCTGTGTTAAATTTAATGACCTGTTGCATATTTTGATAGACATAGTTACAACATCTGAGGGAGAAAGAAAATTAGCAATACAGAGAGAAAGATAACTATATTCTAAGCTTGAATACATTGTTTACTTAAATTTATATTTTATGTAAAAGTACTTATACTTTTATGCCTTTGGCATAATTACTAAAAAATGTCAAAATCTCCTGTCTTAAATTGGATGTTAACAAAACATGTCTTATGGCAATTTCCATGAAGCAACTAGCTGTTGCTCATAAATAATTTTCATTTATTTATTTTAAGATGAATTTATAAATTTTAGGTGATTTTTATTATAGTAAATGTGCACTATCAGTCAAACAAACAAACAAACAAACCAAAAGTGTTCTAAGAACTTTCTTTGGACCTAAATCTGTGTTGGCACTGATGGGGTGCAAAGGTTTAAGGCAAAATTCTTATTCATGGAGTCTGTCATATTGCTGATTCCTATTTCCTGTGGAAGGATAATTAAGAACTGCTGATTTGACATAAATTAAGGTATGGCTACTTAATGCGCTCTGCTTAACTCTTCACAATTGCAAGCTGGAGATCACATGGCTTTCCGATACTGGCAACTACACTTGTTTGATTTTATCAGTGATTCACGTTGTACATAATATTAGAATTCATATTGTTTCCTCAACTCATACAGGAAGATTGCACTTTCCTGAGTGCTTAAGTAGGAATAATCATGTGAATTGTTTTGGTTAATTAAAGTGAGCAGAAGAAAATGGTATATGTCATTTCCTGGAGACATTTTATAGCTGGTGTGTGATTTGTTGATGCATTTCTACCTTTCAAGGATCATAAAATTACATGTAGCCTAGAGGTGTCATCTAACCGAACCCTAGGCCCTAGGTCAGTGCACAATCACACAGAAGTCAATTGAAGTAGATAGTCACTAGTCTAAGCGGACCTTGAATGACATACAAAACATTAGTTTTTCTTTAAGAAGTCATTGGCCTTTGTGTGTTATTCATTACTGCGGCATAACACAGACTCTCCTGTTTAAAACAACTTGATGAAAACAATACCTAGTCATTTTAAAGTCAAGGGGGAAAGAGGAAGCTGCTCAAAAATTCTAGGCTAATTAATTACTGGCAACAACAACATTATCTCCAGTTGTTCTGATTCATTTTATATTGTAACATCCCCTCCAGGGTGACAGTCACTGTGTCAATCCATCTTGCTAAGTTTTCTTCATTTCCACTGTACCAACTGTGATATCCTTCTGCAGGGACTGACCACTCCTAATAACATGTCTAAAATCCAGGAGATGACACTTCCCAACTTTACTTTGAAGAAACCTTCTGCCCATGCTTCTTCTAAGACAGGTTTGTTTATTCTTCTGTGAGTCCACAATACTTTCAATAGTTTTGCTAACACCATAATTCAAATGCATCAATTCTTCTTTGGTATTTTTTTGTTCACTGTTCAACTTTGATATGCATATGGAGTACTTTGGCACACCGTGGGACAGGTTAGGAATTACTGTGTCTTCAATGATACTTCCTTCTTGAATACTGTCAAGCAGATTTGCCCAGTGCAGTATATCATCTGATTTCTTAACTGATGCTTCCACTATCACTGTTTGTGGATCCAAGCAAAAGGAAATCTTTGACAACTTCAATCGTTTCTGTTTATCAGAATGTTGTCACATAGTCTCATTGTGAGAATTTGAGCTTCCTCTACATTACATTGTACACCTTCCTACCAGCTGCAGCCTTTGATCTTCATCAGTAAAAGTTTCAAACCCGATTTGCCGTCAGAAAACAAGAGTGTGTTATCTGTAGATAGCTGGTTGTTAGCAAGCCTTCCTCCAGTCCTGAAACTGAGGTCTGCATATAGTTTAGTTTGGGTGATATTTTTCCCAGCATAAATAAGGTTAAAAGATAAACTGACATTCATCTTTCCTGATTCTAAATCACATAGTATTTGTTCTGTTTCAAAGACTGCCTCTTGGTCTCAATATAGGTTTCACATGAGCACTGGGAAGTGTTCTCAAATTCCTATTCTTCTCAACACTTTCTAGAGTTGTTGTTGCTATTTTAATGATCCAGAGACCCTTGTAAGTACAATATAGCACAAGTAAACATCTTTCTGGTTTTCTCTGCTTACAACCAAGATCTCTCTGATGTCAACAATGGTGCCCCTTATTCCATGCTCTCTTCTGAATATGGTTTGAATTTCTGACAACTTCATGTTGCAATTGTTATTGACTTATTTCAGCAAAACCCATCTTGCATGTGATATTAATGATTGTTCCATACTTTTTTCGGTTTGCTAGGTCATCTTTCTTTGAAAGAGGCACAGATATCGGTATATTTCAGTCTGTTTGCCAATTAGATGTCTTCTAAGGTTTTTTTTTTATCTTCTAAGGGTTTTTTTTGGCATAAACCAATGAGTGCTTCCAGTGCTTGGTCAATCTGTTGATCCATTTCAATTAATATTCTGACAATCCCTGGAGCCTTGTTTTAATAACATCTTCAGTACGTCTTATATTTCTTCCCTCAATACAATTGGCTCTTGGTTATATGTGACCACTTGAAATTGTTGCACATTGGTCTATTTTTTTGGTACAGTGTCTCTGTGTATCCCTTCCTTTTTTTAAAATGCTTCCTCTGATACTCTATTTTTTTTTCTGCCAGCAGAATCCTTCCGCATTGCAAATGAAGGCTTGAATTTTTCCTTCTATTCTCTCAGCTTGAATATGCTTCTCTTTGACTTTTTAACTGGAGATCTTTGAGCAATGTCTTACAATGCTCTATTTCGTCCTCTTTAGCTACCCTTTGAAATATTCTGTTTCCTATTTGTCAAGCAAATTCCGTGTTAACTTGCTGTTGTGAGTTATAATTTAAGTTTGAGACTAGCAGATGACCATCAAGAAACAAAGGCAAATTTGCTGACAGGACTCCATATAAAAACCATTCCATTCCCTTTTAAACTAATTCTGGCAGGAAAGAGAATCTGACATCAGCTCTGAGAACAATAAGGAAAAACTCTTTCTATCGCTTTATGACTTGGCTCTCGTTTCAGTCTAGTTTCTCCTTCTGGATAGGTCTCTTTATGCACATGCATTTAATAAGTTCTATAAGAGCTCTCTCTTTCCATTATGTGATTGTCTGCTATTCTTTTATTTCTATGTATATAAATGTGGCCTTATGTACATAGAGATTGCTTCCTGGCAAGGGGTTTATATCCTTCTTTACATTTGTTATAGAATATATGATAGATTACTCAATTTTTACTCACTCATGAATCATCTTCATAATTTTACTATAACCACTTATTACTTTTTAAAAACTTTATTTATATACCTGATTCACTATTTTTGTTTCATAAACAAAGAATTATTCCAAGGTTTTCTCAGACTTGATATGTTGGCTAATTTTTTTCCTAATATACAATAAAATGCTCTTATGCAACCTTGGAAATAACATGTTTTCCCAGATACTTCCTTTTTCCATCCAAGGTGTTACATATTAGGTACACCGTTGTGTAACACAGAGCATGCCAATTTTTACACTACTACTCAATGAGGATATTTATGTTTACTTAAAGTATGTGAAATTCATTTATCTGAGACTTTGACCCACATTTAAATCACTTGTTTTGAATTAAATTAGTTTAACTCAAGCATTGAAAGGACACTTTTTCTAGTCAATGAGACTCCTAATTCAATTCAAAGTTTGATATTTATTAAGTAGAAGCCAACCATCCTCCAAATTTTTGTATTAATTAAAAAAAAATTCTTACTACCTAGCAATATATATTGATTTTAGATGATATTAAATTGAAAGAGGGAGACACTAGTGTATCACTTTTAAGATTATAGATTATTATAATTTTTTCATTGGGCTTGTTGGAAGTTGATATACCCTTTCTTAGGTGACCATGGACACACTACCTAGTGCCTTCAAAGCTGGTCCATCACATACAGATCCAATTGCCCACAGGGTTTCCCAGGCTGTACATATTTTGAGAAGCAAACAGCCACATGTCTCTCTCAAAGGGTTCCAAACAGCACCATGGCGGTCCTAAAAATGACTTGGAACTAAATCTCTTTGAGAACCAGCATGTATTATTGAAAATCTCTGGACTTTCACAAAGCTTCTGATTAGAGGCAAATCTGCTTAAGGAATTATATGTTATAACTACATTCTTTAACATTCTGTTACTCTCGTTCTTGCATTCCATCAATTAAAACCCCTTAAAGAATTAACTTTGTCCTTGCTGTGGGATTAGCTACCTGCACCAGCTGAACTCGGCTTTTTCCTGGATTAAAAATGCACTCTTAGATATCCATTCTTCTTCATTCTCAAGAAAGAATGCTTGTTCTTTGTAAAGACAACACATCCATGTTCTTTACTAAGTCATTACCTGTCTTTATCATTCTCAGTTACAGGATTTTGCTTGTTTTATTTTAGTTTCTTTATAGTGGACATATGTATTCTTCCCTAACATTTATTTCTATTTTCATTTAGCTTGGTGGAAGTTGATATATCTTTCCACCAGGCTAAATTATATGCAAAATTCACATGGGAAAGCCAGCATACTGCTCACCTTCTGTCTATTTGGTATACGAAGACATATTGTAAGAACAATTTTTTAATTTTAGAATACATTTTAGGCATATGTTTGAAATATCTGCTATTGGATCACTAAGAGGGGCCTTCGTGGTGTGGCAGTCACACATGGGGCTGTGGTCCACAGGTCTGCAGATCAAAATGGCCAGCCTCTCTAGGAGAAAACAAGGATTGCTGTTCCTATTAAGAGTTGCAGTCTTGCAAACTCCTGGTGGCAGTTCTAACATGCCCCAAAGGGTCCCTATGAGCTGGCATAGACTCGATAGCAGTGAGTTTTTAGAATTGTACTTCCTGCTTATTTGTACCTATGACTAAGTTATATCGCTTATCACAACAGAATCTTGCTGAACTTTTTAAAATATGCAATTCTGGTACCCCAGATGTGACTTACTAAATCAGAATTTTTGTAATATGAGACTTTTAATATATAATTTCTATGGCTCAGATGTCTAATATTTTCAGCAATTGGTGATAATCTACAATCTTCTGGCTCTTTTTCTTCTTGAACTACTAGGACCCCAATACTAACTGCCATGCCTAATTCAAATTAATAATAGGATCCTTTTATCCCAGATCCACTGTTTTGCAAAACATCCTGACCTTCACCTTGCCTGTACCTAAAATAACTACATAAGTACTTAACCAATATTTAGGTCTGATTTGGCCTAGAAATTACCATCAAACATCTTTCTTAAAGCAAAAGCTATTCTAGAACATTATAATTTTGTGAAACCAGACCTAACAGTAGCTTATAATAATTAGTTCTATCTAATGTAATAGCATATCTGATTTGAAGTCTATATTGCTTCAAAAGAAGTTAAGAATTTTGAAATTTCATTTTGCCCACAAAGGAGCCCTGGGAGCATATTGAGCTACATAGCAAGCTTCTGACCACGAGGTCAGTAGCTCAAACCCACCAGCTGTGTCTCACTGAAGCAGAAGTATTCTATGACAGTTAATTTGATTTTGAAGGGTTTATGCTCTCAGGTAGGAACCATCTGATTTATGTACAGTCCACATTTATTAGCGAACCCTCATAAAGTCTGTTATAGTAAAAGAAGTTGAGGTGCATAGAATGGTTTGTAATGACAATTTAGTGTTTCTCTGTGAGAAATATCAAAATATTTTATTATTATTTCTGTATTGTACTATGTATATTAATTTACGTGCAGCTGTTCTCTAATGCTCTTTGTACTATAGATTACAAACTAAACCAAATATATACTCGGGTAGAATCACACGAATTTTTCAAAACATGTATAGATTTGACTTTTAAAAAAGATTTTGGAGCAGGACTAGCTTTTATTCATGTTTGGAATTGTCATGCTTGAGGCAAAAAGAGTCAAAACCAAACTCACTGCCATTGAGTCAGTTTAGAATTAGATCACAAAGATGCCATCAATGCGAATAGATGGATGCAATTCAACTCGATCATGGGCTTTGTGACGTGAGAAAGAGAAGAGATTATTCATGAGCGTCTGTGTGGAGAAGTGAGACATAATGAAGGTAGACCTTCTTAAGCAAGCTGGAGAGTCTGGATACAAATCTCTGTGAAATGCAGGCCAGCAGTCCCTTCTTTGGTGCCCAGCCCGTCTCCCCGTCAGTGAGTTCATGCTGTCGATGGTCTCTCCTAATTGCACTCCGGTGGTCTGTCTGTTGGAGGTCCTTTCTATCAGGACACTTTGGAACCACTTCCCCAGTTGGTTCGTTTACCCTAGTTATGATTACCTGATAAAGAACAGAGCTGACACTTCCAAACCACTACTCCAAGCAGCCTCATTAGGGAGGAAACCTTGTCATTTGTCTAATTTATAATAAAAGATGTGTTTTGCCCTGAACAACCCCAAGGAGCCAGCCACAGAAATTCCTTTCATCAGTTCTATTTCATTCTCCTTGGTATTCAGGTTGATCTCATAAGCAACAGTATAAGCGGCAAGGCATCCACCACTTTTCCATATGGAAGTCAGATTTAGAAGGTGTTCAGATTCTGCAGACCTGTGGAATTCCTAGACTCAAACATTCCCGTTGTTAATCAGGAAATAACAACTAGACTTCTTCTTCTTCATCTTTTTTTTTTTAATGCTAAATAACTACAGAGGATGTTTTGCTCTTTGTGATTTTCTGAGAGAACAAATGGGGAAAGCAGTTCATGACTAATTCTGTGGCATAATTTTTTAAAAGATAGGCTACTAATTGAGTGACAGTTTGTCAAGGAAGATGAGTTATAGAGAGGAAGTATTTTGCCAATGGAACATTCACTGTTGATAGTGATATAAAATATGGAAACTGGCCATGCCTGAAAGACAACAATAAGGCTTGAAATCCCTATATGATGCATTTTAAACTCGCCTACATTTCATGTACTTGGAGCCCAGTTTTGTGCATGAACTAAGATCTAGGGACATTAGTTGCTCCTGCACTTGACTCTGCACCTCTTCAGGATTAGCTTTGTTCCTTATGATGGTGCAAAGACTAAGGGACCCAATGAAATCATCTGAATTAAATAGTGTCTATTAAAATTTTTTAATAGTTATCTTTCACTCTATTTGGAGAAGAAGGATGAGAAGGCTCTTCCAAAATGGAGAATCAAAGCAACCCTGCTTAGTGGCTCAAATCACATACTTACTCGTTTTCATCAGGGATGCATCTTAATGAATTTATGAGCACAATGACACACAAATAAAGAGAACACACTTCCTTTGTATACTTTCTGATTTAATGACTATATACAATCGAACTGCTAGCTGCAAGAATAGCACTTCAAATCCACCCACCGCTCTACGGGAGGAAGCTGAGGATGGCTGCTTCCATCCTTTACAAAGCCTTGGGCGTTCTACGTGAGCTCGCTATGAGTCTGAATTTCCTTGAGGAGTATGGTTTCTACAATAACGTCTGATATCATATGTATCAGGCTGGTTTCACCACAAAACAAATCCAACATTATTTATATACTTAAATATGTAAGTACATATATAATGAAGTGTATACCTCATAGGGTTAAGCATTATAGTAAAATATGGTTCAAGTCTACAGGTTAGATGCTGAGCTGGTGGCTTTTCCTGACTGGCTGAGCAGCTAGGGCTGAGAAACTGGGAAGCAGGAGGGCCACAAGCTGTTGGGAACCAAGGCTGCTGTGGCCAAGGTCAGCAAGTCAGGCTGTGAAAGTTCCTGCTTCCTGCAGCTCCGGGGGCTGATTCACCTGGAAGCAGTAACTCTAACCAGGCAACACGTCAGGCTTGTAGCTGCAGGGCCAAATGAATCCAAGATTGGCAGCTTCAGCAAATAATGAGAAGCTGGATCTTATGCAGAAAAGAAACACATCAAGAGGACTGGAGGAAAGTTCATTAGCAACTTGTGATATGCAAATGATAGTACTTTGCTTGCTGAAAAGTAGGAGGACTTGAAGTACCGTGTTCTCTGAAAATAAGACAGTCTTATATTTATGTTTCCTCTAGAAGACAACATAGGGCTTATTTTCAGGTGATGTATTTTTTTTTTTAGGCATCACTGCCCTCTGGTGGGAGTGGGAGGCCCAGCCTTGCTCCTGGAGAGCTGCTGCTGGATTTGAACCACCAAGCCGGTAGGCCGCAATCCCACACTCAACCACTATGCCACCGGGGCTCAGCCCAGGATGTATTTTTTTAAGTACAATACAGCTATCTATATTTATTCAAATATAGTTCAGTCATCGTCTTCTGGAACATCATTTTAACTTTCCAAACCCCGAATTCCATCCTTAATTTCTTGTAACTCTTTTCATTTAGAACCATTGTTCCCAATCTCTCATATTGAGCAACAGAGCTCTCATTAAATGAGCAGTTCTTATCCATGTAACCTGCTTAGAGGCCATTGGTAACAACACTGTCAGTGGTTTTATTCCATGAATTCTTTACCCAAATCATAGTCTCTTGCAGGCTAGGCTTCACAAAGCTTCCACGTTGGTTTCTTGTCATTCTGTTTTCAATGCAGTCATTCATTTCTATGCACAATTGGTCTTTAATGACTTGTTTATTCCAATATAAAAAATCTGGAGATAGGTCATGATGAGGCAAATGAGAAGGGCTGCCTGTCCTTGTCACCAGTCCACTACGAAATGCATGGTCTGTGCAGATACCCTGGAAGCCTCGGTCTTCACTGCGTCTTATTTTCGGGTTAGGGTTTATATTGCATAAATGCTTAGAACTCCTGCTAGGGCTTATTTTATGGGTAAGTTTTATTTTCAGAGAAACACAATAGTTACTGGTGAAGATACAAGATTATAGTCTTCAGTATGAATTATACCTCTACATAAAGAAAACACAGATGCTTACAACTGAACAAAAAACCAAAATTATGATAAACAAAGAAGAGATCAAGGTTTTCCAGGATTTCATTTTACTTAGATCGGAAAACAATATCCATGGAGATAATATTTACAAAGTGCATTGGATAAATCTGCAAGAGGCCTCTTTACATTTGCACTGTTAAAAGGCAAAGGTGCATTTTTTTCTTTTTTTAATATAGATTTTATTGGGGGCTCTTACAACTCTTATAACATTCAATACATCATTTGTATTAAGCACACTTGTACACATGTTGCCACATTCATTTCCAAACATTTTCTACTTGAGCCCCCGCCATAAGATCCTCTTTTCCCCTTTCCTCTAGTTCTTTTTTATAATTCTAGCTCCCTATATTTCCCCTTCCCCTACCCCTCACACATGAACCCCTAATAATTAACAAATTGTTATTACCTCTTCATATCATACATTGTCCTATGTGTCACCTCACCCATC
Organism: Nesogale talazaci; assembly: GCA_004026705.1. Lineage (NCBI taxonomy): Eukaryota > Metazoa > Chordata > Mammalia > Afrosoricida > Tenrecidae > Nesogale > Nesogale talazaci. The sequence goes on from PVJH01000584.1 coordinate 190,709, forward strand.
CCCCCGTTGTCCACACCCCAGAGAGGAGGTCCCATGTAGATCCCTGAAATTATTTCCCCCTTTCTATTCCACCATCCCTCCACCCTCCCAGTATCACCACTCGCTCCAGTAGTCCCAAGGGATCATCTATCCTAAATTCCCACGTTTCTGACTCTAATGTACATCCCCTGGTCTAGCTGAATCTGTCTGATAGAATTAGGATCATGATAGTTGGTGGGAGGAAGCATTCGAGAACCAGAGGAAAGTTGCACATTTCATTGCTACTACACTGTACCTAGACTGGCTCATCTCCTCATTGCAAGAGGATGTCACTTCACTTATTGATGGGTTTTGGGTCCCCATTCTGACTTCCCCTCATTTATAATGATATAATTTTTAGGTCTTTGATGCTTGATAGCAGTATAATTTTAAGGACTGATATATGCTTGATTCATCCATGGCCTTTTCAATAGTATCAAGTGAAAGAAAAAGTTAGACAATGAAGATAGAGAAAAGCATATTTTTAACAATGACATATGCAAAGAATATAGAATATGCCATAGACTGCCAAATGAATGAACAAATCTGTCTTGGGAGAAGTACAGCCAGAATGTTCCCAAGAGTGAGTCTTGGTTCATGTACTTTGAACATATCATCAGGAAGGACCAGTCCTTGGACAAGGACATTACATTTGGTAAAGTCAAAAGTCAGAAAGACAAAAATCAGAAAGAGAAAAATCTGTAATAAGATGGACTGATACAGGGGTTCCCACAATGAGCTCAAGCATGAAGGATTGTGAGGATGGTACAGGACAAGTGATTTTTTTCTGTTGTACAAATGGTTGCTATGAATCCGAACCTATGGAGCCTATGGGAGGCCTGGTGGCATAGGTCCTGCATTGATCCAAAGTTCAAACCAACCAGGCACTCCACAAGAAAAAAAAATGAGACTTTCTACTCTAGTAAAGAGTTCCCATCTCAAAAATTTTTTTTAAATAAAAAGAGTTCCCATCTCAAAAACCCACAGGGATGATTCTACCCTGTCCTATGGGCCTATGAGTTATGATTGACTTGATAGAAGTGATGTTTGTGTGTGTGTGAAAGGATTGACTTGCTTTAAAATCAAGAAAAGTATGAATCAGTTTTGCAGTCTGTCACCATTATTATTATGTATGCTGAGCAGTTAATCCAAGAGATAAATCATAGAAACGCGCAGCATCAAGATTGATTGAACAATCATTAGCAACCTGTAATGCGCAGATGATACAGCTTTGCTTGTTGAAAGTAGACTTGAAAAATGTATTGATGGATGTCAAAAACTATAGCCTTTGGTATGAATTGCATCTCAATATAAAGAAAGAAAGAAGTCCTCACAAGGCCAATAAACAAGGTCGGGATAAATAGATAAAATGTTAAAGTTGTCAAGGATCTTATTTTACTTAGGTCCACTACCAACATCTAAGAAATTACTGATCAAACAATTAAATATTTCATTCCATTGGACACAACTACTAAAAAATATAATTTTATTTTACTCTTTCTTGGGCATCAGTGAAATATTAAGGAACAAATGATCAGTTTCACAAGCAATAATTTATCCATCTTTTCTTCTGCCCCTCTCACTGTAACCCTCTCAGAGTATTATCACAGATCTCTCTTACTCCCTGTGTTGTGGAGCATGTCATGAGGAGGGAGGCCTCTCTAAGTAAAGACGTCATGCTCTGTGAAGTATCAGGTGAGTGATAAGGATGATGAATGATGCCCAAGGATGCAGCAATGCCCATGAGCCTGACAGCAATTGTGGGGACAGCCCCGTGCCAACAGTGTTTAGTCCTGTTGTACTTAGGGTCCCTCGGCGTCAGCACCAATCCCAGGGCACCTAACAACATCAAGACAGACATTATTATATGGGCATTTCATTGTGTAAAATAAAGAAATTCCTAGGTGATGCAAGAGTTGTAGTGCTGCAATTAGTCAAAAGTTGACAGTTCCTGTCCTTGCTCTTGAAACCCCATGGGAACAGCTCTCCTAGGTCTAAACAGAAACTGACAACAAGGGGAACAATGACACATGAATAAAAAGAAATATACCATACTCCAAAGTGTACCTTCTGCTATTTTGTTCATGATAATACTATTGGTGAATGTGACTAGATAACTTTTATTTCTTTGGCTATATTTAGCATTGCTAGTCAGCATCACAGATTTATAACTATAAAATAGTTTAAATTGCTAAAAAAAATAATAAAATGGCTAATTTTTAGCATTTCATTTAGTAGTGTTACTAATGAATAATGAAAACATTACGCATTGCTACCATATTACTATGAAATAGAGTTTAAGTTAGTAGTCAAATCAGACTAGTGGGAGGAGGTGAGGAGTGGTATATGTCACATCTTCTCTGTGGCTTGTTCCTGAACGTACCTCCTACATACCACAGTCCATCGCTAAGCGGAGGCGTGCATGTTACTATGATGTTGAAGAGGTTTACATGGGACTTCTGAACAAAGGGAGCCTAGGGAGAAAGGCTCAGAGAGATACTTTGTGAAATAAGCAAGGGTACGCCCTCTGAGTCAGAGAGTCCACTGCATACAGATTATGTGGTTAGTGAAGGACCGGGGTTTCCATGGGTTAGGGTGACACATGGCAGGTAATAATTCAGCTATCCTAATCAACAACCTACAATACCATACAATAAGCACACTGAGATAGCTTGTTTCTCAGACAATATTCAGAGAAATAGCCAACTTTGGGAAGCCACAGTGTTTATCTTTTAGGAGGGTATGCATTTTATCAAAACCTAAATGGATACTTTTTTAAAATATGAGGAGAAAACACTTGAAAGTTCACAATACTAAAACTACACATGACATAACTTACATTTCCCTAATGTGTCAGAGATGATTCCATAATTCTATAAGATTATTATTGTAAAGAGCAGTTTTCAAAATATAGAAGGCATACAGGTATGCTAATTAAAAAGGAATTGTGTTTTTTAGAGTGTGGCATATTGAGAAAGTTCTGTATGACTTAGGCTACTATAATCTTTGACAATATTCTAAATGACTAATCACAAAGTTCTCATCACAGAAAATCTGACCCTTGAGTGATATATACACAGGGAAATGCACAATATGGGAGAGTAATTTCAACATGGCAGAATTTAAGTAAACTATTTTTCTATTTTATGTAACTTAGTACTTGCATGTTAAAGTATCTAAAATGAAGTGCCATAACCTATCTCTCAGAATATCAAATTCATACAATCCTTGTATATGTAGTGTTTCTTCTACTGGGAAAAGTTTCCTCTGAATTATGTAAGTGGAAAATTCTTAACTATTCAGCAGTCAACATCAACATGAAGTGTTCTCTCTTTTCTCCAGAATACATGGGCACACTTTCTCCTATAAGTCCAGTATTCCTTTTATGTTCATTGCTCAACCATAGGCACTATTATATGTTCCTGTGATTTTTCCATTCAATGTTTTCCTACTAGTTAATCATTGAATAATGTGTTCAGAACCTTTGCAGTTATTTGTTCTCATGGTTTGTTATAATGCCTACCCCACTACAGTCTTTATCCTATGCCTACTCCTCACTGAAGACTGTGGTTAAATTTTAAAAACTGAATGTGGTAATCAATGCTATATAAAGTTGGCATATAACTCCCCAAACTGACAAAAATGGAAGATGACCACATCATATCAGTGCCACATCGCATAACTGCCAAACTAGAGCGAATCATGACTGACATCGCCTTAACCATCAGAGGTAACGTTTTCCTCCTGCCTTCAGCTCTAGAGTTCATAACTCTCAGACTTCTGTTATCAATGTGCAAAATTGTCCAGATCCTAGACTTTAACTCTTGTTTTAAAATCGACAGTGGGTAAGTGAGGAGTTGTCATTCAGTGTTGGCATGTCAGTGCTGACGCACAGTGAGGAGTGGTTTGAATAAAAAGTAATAGCTACCCTTTGTTAATCCACGAACTCATATTGTCCCTGTGCAACCAGTCACATTCATGTTCATGAGATCAATGAAATGGCAAACATTTGATTGTGCTTTCATGATAAAGTGTTTATTCAGATGGACTGCAATCTTGCAGTTGAAGAATAGAAAATGTGGGGCAAATAGATGCAGTGACAATGAAAGATGGGTGCCTCACAAAGTTTCTGGAAAGATCCCATGAACTTTTCATTCCATTTTTACAGAAACTTCTTGAAGTCCTCTTAGATTAGTAGACCTCATGTCCCACAAGCTATTCTTATTTTATGTTGACAGAAACAAATTTGATTTGTTCTAAAAGTGTGCCTTAAACTCCAAATTTTCTGCTAGCCTACAAAGCAGTAAGTCTCTTCATGTTTCAGGAAGATGTTTAAGGAAGACCCATTCTTACTTTCTAATGAAATCTTCTAGGTAGCACCATGAGCATCAGAACCGTTTAAATATAAGTATTAGAAATGCATGACATTCCAGGTTGAACAACAGGGAAGATTTTGTTCCATAACCACCCAAAGTTTACCCCTTCAATTTGTGGTCCTGTTGTCTTTCATGGCAATCAGAGAACAGAAGGCCGTAAAGGTGGAGTCCATCATGACTTTTAGTGACCCTACAGGAAGCAGAGAAATGCCCCCAAAGGCTTATGAGACTGAAAATGAACATTTTTACAGAAGCAGATAGCCAGATCTCTGTCCCACGGAGTAGTTGATAAGTTAGAACCGGCAACTTTTCGGATAGCAGCTGATTGTTTAGTTACCAGGCCCACTAAGATTCCCTCTAGGAAACCAGTGCCCGTAAAAGAAGAGATTAATGAGACCGTCTTCAGCCTCGCTTTAGGCGATCACATTTTCCCCTCATCATTCTGCTTCCTCTGTGCTGACATTTAGCCTCTCCTTACACTGCTGTCTGATATTACAAATTGTGCTGGGTAATTTCCCCCAGCCAAAGTAGGAGATTTAGAAGCATCAGGGAGTTCTGGAAATCTATCCTGCCCGTCATGAAATACTTCCTGTCTTGGCTTAGGAGCCCAAGGGAGAGAAGAAACAAGGCTACATGAGGGAGGGGGAGAGTGGTGCTGCTGCTACAAATAATAGAATCATAAAGACACACAAAGGGAGGGGGGAATGGGGAGTCACTTTGGCTTTCTTTGTAAGAATTATACCATCTTGACACTCTGTAACTAATATCAGCTAGGAATTTCTTAAATATTGTTTCACCAACCTACCTTAATAAGCCATGATTTGTTTCAGCAGTCTAGAATTACAGAATTACTTTCAGAAAGAAAGGAAAAACATATTTGGGAGGTAATTAGTATTTCAAACATTAGTTGTAAAATTTTTTCTTTTAAAAAAGAGAAGTCCAGGGTGTGGGTGGGAATTCACTGACTTGAGCCAAGACAACGCACACACAGAGTCCATTCTGTCTGTGCAGGAACTTGCAGGCTCCTCTGTACACATTCAATGCTGGAGGAAAGATTGTCAAAGGTTGTCAAGAGCTTGTCAAAGGTTGTCAAAGGTTGCTTATATATCTATAGACACTACTGAGTTGACTTTAACAAAGAAATACAGCTCCGCTCTTTCCAAGATACACCTATACCTCACATCTCAAGTAGCTAGTTGCCTCAAATAATTATACACTAATTTTGTTGTTTCCAGAAAAGGCATTGTAAATTTAGAGATCTTGCGAAGGTGTCCATGCTTCCCTTTAAGAAGGTGCATCAGAATTGGGATGAGTGTGTCTATCCATGACCACTGGCAACATTTAACTCAGCTTGTTCAGTGTCAAGTACAATCAAAGGTATCCTAGCTTATAGAATGACATATTATCAAAATGAATTCCCGTGAGATAGATGGTATCTAGACAATCAGCCCAACTTGCTATACCTCTTCCAGTGGAAGATATGCAAAAGGATTATTAAAGCTCCCAAATATTCACAAACAAGACATAGCCTGAGAAAATTGTGAGACTGGTAAACTATAGTGTTTCACTTAAAAGAAAAGCATTATGTTGAAAGAGGTTAACTTAACGTTTCCAAGCTACATTTACAACGTAGCTACAAATGTGTAGAGGCAGGACTGGCACTCAGATAATTGTAAGGACAGTTTCAGCCTTTTTATTTTACTCCTCTTTTGTACAGTTGAGTCTGTAGCCCTTACACCTTCAAAATAAAGGAATTTAAACGTGTTATTCATCCCTCAGGTGTAAATGATGGAAATGGTTTACTGTGTTTCTTTTTGAATAGACTGTTAGTCCCTGGATAGGGAATGAGACTCTAGTTCAATCTTTAGACGTGCATCAGTGAGCTGTAACCTCATTAAGCTGACATGCTTCTTCTATGTATTTGTTAGAAAAAACCTATGAGAAAGAAGCCTAGATCTGGCTAGTTCCACAAGCCTGGCTTCTCTATCCACTGCAGTTAGCCCACTCCCCCTTTCAGGATCTGAAGGAATAGAGATTTAAGATATGTATCAAGGAAATCTAGGTTGTTGTGAGTCAAAATAGATTAGAATGCAACTAGTTTATGTTTCTCTTTTTCCTCTTACTTATCTAGTAGCACTTGCAGTCAAATTACATGTAACTTAACTGCTCAGTTCTGAATCTTCATCACATTTGGACAAGTTACTTAGCCTAGTTGAATCTCAGTGTTTTTCCTTACATGGTGGGAATAACTTGTTTTATCTGCAGTGAGGATGTTAGAAGCGTGGGATCTTATACAGGAAAGCCCTATAGAAAATAAAAGGGTATTGCCTCACTGTTGCTTTGGGGCTATGTTTTCTTTAGAATGAGGTGAATATTTACAGCAATTATCATATTTTATGTCAACTCATCAATTACCATCCCTTGAATGCATCACTGTTAATCTCACTTTATCCATGCTGTTTCCTCTCCTCCTTCCCTACAGGTGGTACAATGGGCTATGAGCTGGGTGTCTCACTTCAAGGTGGTTTAAAACCACCAGCTGATAGGAGGGAAGATGAGGCTTTCTACTCTCACAAAGTTTTTGACACTTAAGCTAATGGTACTATCCATAGAACAACTTTATGCCCCATGGAGATCATTTATATAAATAATAATAATAATACATCTAAAATTAATCAAGACCATATTTAAGCCATACCTACATGAATAGAATTTGGATTCACCATTAACCATTGCCCTAATCCAAGAACAATTATTTCTTATGACATGGCCCTACTCGATAGTAGGCCACATGAAGAGATCATAGAAGATATGGCTGAGAGAACAAAGTGTGATGAAGAAATCAGATTGTCTTCAGCTGTCAGAAAGAGCATCACATGGGATATTAAAGGCTTGTTTTTATTAAAAAGCAGCCAGCTCTATGAGACATCAACTAAATCCCAGTGGAAGAAGAACACCAGCCTGTGTAATCCAAGGGCTACAAATAATACAATACAAATCCAGAGAAGGGAACAGTACCAGAGCTTCAATTCTGAACACCCAATTTGCAGAAAGCTATAGACAGTGGAAATCTAAAATCCAGGATTCCCCCATGAAATAAGCCACGGGGGAATTGCCTTTCCTCCTCAGTCGGGGAGGTGAGCCGCCTTGCTTTCAGCTAGAGAGTAAGGCGAAGTTAAAGGTACCTGAGGAAGGTAAGTCAAAATGTAGCACTCATTTGAGCTTCTTTTTCACCCATTTCAAATGTGTGCCAGCTTTCTTTATGCCTGAGTCTTTTCTATGTTTAAGGTTGTCATTGTTGTTAAGGTTTTTTGTGTGTATCTTGATATCTTGAGTGTTTTTTCCATATGTAAAATGCATGCTAGGCAAATCTGTAGAGAGTAATTGGGTGGTCAATTACCTAGGATATTGGCAGGGGAGATTCAGGGAGGTTGAGGGAAATGACAATTACAAGGAATAAGATGCTCTAAAGTGTGTTGTGGTTGGGATTACACAGCTTTTCCTAATATGATTCAACTATTAAATTGTATGAAATGTGACTTATTAGCCAATGATATTTCTAATTTTTATAAATTAAGAAAACAAGCATTTCAAACAAAACTTTTAATCAGGTCATAATTTAAATATTTAAAGAGAAATTTTGAAAACAAATGAGGAAAATTATTTTTGTTATCTTGGAGTAAGTTTTTCCCCTTACAAATTATACTTTTTATTTATTCTTAACATCATTAAAAAAAAATAACACTGATATCCGCAAGAAGCAAAACAAAATCAAAGCATTTATAGCCCAGAACCCCAGAGACTGTTCTAATTTGTCCTCTAAGTAGAAAGTCTAGTCTTTCTCCCCCTGAACTGCTGGTAGTTTTGAACTGACAACCCTGTAGATCATAACCCAATGGTAACCACTAAACCATCAAAGTTCCTTTTATAAAGTCACTATTATAAGGTCACTGTGAACCATAATTGACTTGATTGCAATGGAATTGATTTTTGTTTGATTCCTTTGTGACACTACGAACTTTGTCCTTGAGTAAAGGCTGCCCTTGTGCTCTTAAATCATTGATTCTTTTACCACAGGTATGAGTTCCATTCCACACATAAAGTGAAAGAGCCATAGTCTCCGGTATCCTACCAATCTCTGATGCATTGACTTTCTGATGTGAAACTTTCAGAGCAGTTGGTAGTGGTAACCTACCATCTTCTCAGGATCATGAAGACAGATGTTTCATGATCCATCAGTCCATGAGACTAATTGTTTCAATATGCCAAGTGACCAGACATCCCACTTTTGGTGGGACAGTACCAGTTTTAAATAATTCCCCCCATGTCCCACAGCGTTTTAAAAGTCTAGAATTTTGGAAAGAATGCATAACAAGCTAGGGAGCAGCAGGAGAATGGGAAGGTGATACACTCCCTCTAGGCCCCCCCCCCCCCCCAATCAATGGTGTCCCGCTTTGCCAATGTTAAAATCTGGTCACTTTATTTAGAGTCACTCTCTTCACTCTTCTTTCCTTCAGAAAGAAGATGACCAGATGCTCAGATGGTAGAATACAGAAGATTGACATTTTACATTCTATTGTTCTAATAGATGTAATTGTTCCCTAAGATTATGATCTTTATCCCCTTGGCCTAGATACTCATTCCCTCAAGAAGTTTTTATGTATTTAAGAAGTATTAAAATTTTTGTCTCCTGAATATTCCATCACATTTATGAGTATATACAGCAAATAAGAATACACATAAATGAATATTCACTGTAAAATTTTAAATTGGTGGGCATATTCCCACTTCCCTCCATCAGCTTATGTGTCTACATCTAAGCATGTAGTTATCTATATATTGTTCTGATCACCACGGTTTCATGATTGTGTATATAAAAATATCTGTTACCTTTAGTGTTTCAAATCTCCTCTTTTATTACCCTGTTTCCAATGGTTTTCTATCCACGACCCTCTTTATGTGTATCGTTTTCCCAAGAAAACATCTACATCCCCGCTAGGCTGTGTTTCTCTCTCCAGTTCCCTCTACCTGCTGGTAACCATCAAAGAACATTTCTTTTATTGCTGTTGTTTGGTGACGTCAAATCAGTTAGAGCACATAGAAACCCACGTACAACAGAAAAAACCACCCCTGGTTTTGGGACAACCTCAGAAACGTTATTAAATTTGGGCTCATTGTTGCAACCAATGTGTCAGTCCATCATGTTGGACTCTCTTTTGCTACACCTATAATTTATCAAGCATGATGTCCTTCTTCATGGACTGGTCTCTCCTGACTTGTCCATGCTTCTGTTAGTACAACTTTTTTTCTTGACTTTTATAAGAGTGGCTAGTGGACTATTTATCAATTTCTGATTGATCAATTTCACTCAGCATGACGGCCCCCAGGTTCATCCATGGTATAAGATGCTTCACACATAAAACCTTATACTTTAATGTACAATATGCCCTTGTGTATATATACAAATTTTTTGTCGTCTTCTATTTATGAGCATTCAGTTGCTTCCATCATTTTTCTATTGTGTACAATGCTACAATGAACATGGTGGTGGGGTGAGTGTGAGGTTTCTATTTTTGTCATGCTCTTATTTCTTTTTATTATAAAAATCATTTTATTGGGGGCTCACACATCATTTTTCACAACACATAAATAAATATACTGTGCCAAGCACCTTTGCATGTCTGCTGCTGTTATCATTCTCCAAATATCCATTTTTCCACTTGAGCCCTAGATAGCAGCTTCCCATCCTTTCCTCTCTTCCCTTGCTTTCTCTTCTCCAACAATCCTCAATATTTCACAAATTATTTTTGCTCTGTCATATCTTACACTGCCCGACCTCTTCCCCAACCCACTCCTTTGGTGTCTGTCCTCCAGATAGGATTGATAGCAGTTGGTTCTGTCTCTCTACCCCGCCTTATCTCCACCCATCCAGTAGTTCTAATCTCACCACTAGCCCCAAGGGGCTCATCTGTCCTGGGTTCCCCATATCTCCAGCTCCCTTCTCTACCAGTGTACCTTCTCCAGTCCAGCTGGATTTGTAAGATAGAGTTGGGACCATGATATTTGGGGGAAGGAAGCCTTCAGGAACTAGAGGAAAGTTATATGCATCATCACTGCCTCGGTGTACCTTGACTTATCTGTCTCCTCCCCGTGCTTTTATTTCTTTAAGACATATATCAAACAGAAGGATTACTAGGTCATATGTGTTTCTAGTCCCAATTGTTTGAAGAGACTCCATAAAACTTTCCACTGTGGCTGTACTCTTTTTATGGTCCAATCTGGAATATAGGAGTCCAGATCTTACATCAACAGCATTTAGTGTTTTCTGTTTTTTTGCAACTCAGCCATTGTGGGGTGGTATCACATGGTTGTGTTGATCTACATCTACCAAATGGCTAGTGGTTGCAAGCATTTTTTCCCATATGTTTGTTGGCTACCTGGCTGTCTTCTTGGGTGAACTGTCTACTCAAGTTTTACTTGAATTCGTGAACTTTTCCATAAATGTTAGAGACTATTCCTTTATCAGATATGCCACTCCGAATTTTTTTTCACATTATCGAAACAGGTTTGCAAGTCCTTTTAGACCCTCTCAGGACAAAATCTGGTAAAATTTAGAGTATTTTTTGAATTTTAGAAAGGCAATTCAGAGCATGTACCAAACATGATTGGATGCCAGGCGCTGGGGTCCTCTGCTCTGGAGTGGGTTCTGATGCAGCATGCCCTGATAGGACAGAGTTGGAGTCAAATTGATGGCTGTGCCCATTTAGGTTTATGAGGCTGTAGCTCTTCGCAGTAGCAGAGAGACTCATCTTCTTCCCCAGGATTGGCTGGTGGGTTGACACTGCTAACCTTGTGATTAGTGGCCAACTGCTTCACACGCTAGACCATCAGGGTCAGGGATGGCACTTCATAACCGCTGTTCTAATGTTTCTTAAGCAAAATGGATACTCCAACTAAGTGGCATAAAAACAAAACAAAACAAAAACCCGTAACCTTATATCAATTTAGTATAAATTTGCTCCTGACTACGTTACTAAAACCCCAAAGAACTTTCCATCTCACTTGTTTACTTATTTTAGCGATGAAAAATTCTTCACTTGTATTCCCATGGTTTTAGTATAAAATATTAGTCTTTTTGAGAAAACTCATGCAGGTTACATTTATGAAGGGTGCTGTTTAAATACCTTGATATATAGGACACTGCATCAAATTTGTTTATTGTGTGGTAACAATGATGGGAATTGTCAAGCTAGGAGGTTTCTGCAAAGTCTGTGCATTTGGGGTGCCACATCTATTGAGCTGCCAGTACCAAGGTATTGTTGAAAACATAAAAATACAACGAGGAAGAAGCAAAGGTCAAGGAGACATGCCTCTTGCAGTTCCTCCTGTTGAAACACCCTGCCCGGTCTCCCTGTTTCATTTCAACCCAGGAATATGGCATTTTTCCTTTAACGACAATGGAAATGATATTGGCAATAATTCTCGGCAGCCCTGCTAGTGTTTTCATCTTTCTCATTGAGCTACTGAGTCTCCTCTCCCCAGCCCCCAGCCCACTCTCTTCTTCTTCTTCTTCTTGTTTTGCTGCCAATCGTGGGTATAAAGCATCTGCAAATCGCCTTTGAACGGAGCAGTTCGACATGCTAAATTAAACGGCACTCCAGAGACATTGGTTTTCGGCAGCAAAATAAACTCAACTAGACAAAAAAACTGCCGAGCCCATCACATCTGAAACCATATTTCTCTTTGCCTGCATGTTAAACGGCAATAATGTAAATGAACGCGAGCCGCTGGGAGAGCTTGGGGGAATCAGATGCACATTACAGAGCGGGTGCGAGGACGTGGAAATCCGGGACGGATGATAGCGCGATGGGCGGGGACCCCAGCCTTCATTAGAGATTCTCATTCCTCATTCATTTCACTTCCAGTGATAAAGTCCACTGAAATGGATCTTGGTAATTGCAAAGTTGATTGCTGCATCGATTTGGGAAAAATGAATACTACTATTAAGAACTTTTTTTCCCTCCTTTCTTTTTTCTCCATATTCTCCCGATCTTCTGTTACCTCCATGGGGGGTTCAGAGCTTTTCCAAACTGTGCAGAGGATCAAACTCTTTAGTCGTTTTGACATTTCTATGGCCTGCCGGCACCAGTGCAATTTTCTCCCTCAGAAATAAAGAAAGAAATAGAGTCGTGCTACCATCTCTGATGACAAATGAGAACTGAAGCCTTGGTCCAAAGAATGTAAAAATGTTTGCTTCTGCCGAGGGCAGGCGTGGGGTAAGAAGGAAGAAGAATCCAACTTGTATGAGTCGAGGCCAAATAAGAAAACGAAAGAAGGCCAAGAGTATGTTGGGTATTGCTGGTGACAAGAACGAGGCTCTAAAGCCTTCCACAGCAAGGACGCTCTTCCGAGTGCCATCCATGTGATGTCCTTTCTCAATTAAACGCAGGGCCATTTGGAGTGCTGCAAAGAGAGTGTGTGGTTTTGAAACAGCAGTGAGTAGTTCAAATTAAACCAAGGGATGCTTCTGTGCTAAAACTGTTGTCATCTGCTTCCTGTCATGCCCTAGAGGCATTCTAAGAACTAGCTGGATCATGGGAAAGAGGGATGTCCCACTTGGGTCTTTAAAAAGAAAATGGCTGATTTCAAAATAGTGGCACTTTTAGGGTCTGCTGGGGGGTCAGAGAAGGGCAAAAAACCAAGGTGGAATAGATGAATGTAGAATTTATGATATTGCCAGTTTTCAAGATCAATATTGAGGAAAATAAGCAGTCTACCTGATGGTCTTCCTGCCTGTAGAGTGTCATAACCCACGTGACCTATTTCACACCCCAGGTTTTATTCTACCTTATGGGGTTTGATCCTATTCTCCTAATTAGAATGGACCAATCATATAGAAGCCATCTGACTTTACCTTTATATACCAAACAAATAAAGTCTGACTATCAAAGATAGATAAGGGTAATGCTAATTATTCTGAACCAAACTTGGTGCTTGGTCAGGTGACCTCTAGACCCCATCTGAATTTATTCGAAGTGGCAGGATCTCTAGTTTGTTCCATGACAAAAACTACTTTCATGACTATTAAAATATTGAAGGCGGTCCTTTTTTCTTACTCATTTATTGTATTTTTATCTTTATGATTGTTTTATCCTTACTACTTTGTCTCCTTTTTGTTCTTTACTGTTTCTGTTGGTTTCCCAGTTTGTGAAGCACAAAAGGAGTGGATGAAGAGAGATAATAACGGTTGCAAGGGTGTGTAGGGGATGTAGGAAGGATGGGGGGTAGGCAGGATGAAGGGAGTTCAGAGTAAGCAATGAAGGTGGGAGGAGGAGAAAGCAATAGAATGGAAGATGATGGCACAACTCAAAGGTGATTTTATCAGGTTGGGGAAAAAAGAAACAAAATATTCTGAAATCGATTATGGTTATGATTGCACAATTTTTCTTGATATGACTGAATTATTGAATTGTGTGATGTGTAGATGGTCAATAAGACAGTCAAGAAGAAGAAAAACAATGAATCATCTAACCATTGACAAAAACACCAAAAATCTTGAGGAGGACTGTTTATTGTCTATATAAGGAAGTTTCTTAGAACTGCTCTCATAAAATGCTGGGTGGCTTATGAATAGAATAATTTCTTGTGTCAAAGTTGTGAAATCTACTATCCTGAATTCCACGTGTGAGTAAGGTCAGTTCTCCCCAAACAGGTCAGAAAAAGATCTTTCTAAAATCGCCTAAATTCTGGTAGCTCCAGTATTTTACTCTGATAGCCACTTAACTGGTAAAATTTTTATTGGGTTTATTTCCAAAAAGAAAGTTAATGAGAATTAGGACTTAAACATATGCCTTGGGGGCACACCTTTCAGTGCCCAGAACTTTCATAGTACAGATGTGTTAGAGAGAGCGGATCCATTTTGATGACTCCAATTGAGCTTGATTTCCCCAAACGATCAAAAAACATTCCAATGAAAATCTCTCCAAGAGTTCGAGCTGCCTTCCTGGTCAGATGTGAATCATTCTCACCTCGTTGGTTCTGCCTGCATTTGTAGGGCTGCTGCTTTGACCCCCTTGTTTTGTCCCATTTTTGGAGAATACCTCTGATTATGAAGCAATTCACAAGGAGCACTCAGCATATAAAGAAGCTGGGTGAATTCGATCTTTCTCAAATTCTGAGCACCTAGGCTCTCTGGTTTTAGAGGAGTTGTGATTTAAGGTCAGCACATGCACTTTGGCTCTAGAGACTACAAATATACCTTTAGCTTATCAAAGCACTGGCACAAGACACTCAGAGACTATGTTTCAATTGTTCAGAGTATAACACTTAATGGATATACATGTATGTGTATATATCATATGTGATATATAGCTAGGTATGTGGAGATTTTCTTAAGTGAATTGTTTTAATATATAATCATGTAAAAGATGTCATTGTTGAACACCTGCTACGTGCCAAAGATCGCACTGGCTTTTGAAAATCTACCAGCAAGCTTGCAAATGATGAGAATAAGAGGTTCAGAGACAGTTGGCAACTTGCCCATTGTCCTTTATTCAGTGGCTAGAATGGCATTTACACTTGAATAGGGCTGATTCCACACTTTGATCTGCCTCTTTCTGACACAGGTGGTGAAAGCAAGTAGAAGACATGTTAAGGGGGGCTGGGGGGAGACATGCATTTATCACTAAGCTATTGATCAGCTGACTCACCTCCGTTATCCTCTCAGGGACGTGGATGGCTGGCTACATGCCTGGTTTCTAGCGGAGAGGTTGTGGGCTCAAAGTCACCTGGAGATGCTGGGAAAAACTGGTCTTTACTTCCAAAAATTCACTTCCTTGGAGCCTCTCTGGAAAAAGTGACACTCTGTATAAGTAGAGTCACCATTGGAATCCACTCTACAGCAACCAGCAATCTCAATACCCACTCAGGTAGGGGATACTGAGCCTCCATTACCCCTGTACACTCCTGGACAAACTGACTTACTCACCCACTCTCATCAAGTTGATTCTGATTCACAGCAACCCAACACAGACTTTCCCAGGCTATAATTTTTAGAGAAGACCAATATTCCATCTTTCTCCCGAGGACCAATGCTTGAAGGTAGCAGCTCAAAGAGTAAGCGAGTATGTCACCAGGGCTCCTTGTAAGCAGGCAGAAGCGTGGCATTCAAGCAAAAACTGGTGAGAAGGCTCCGTACCTTCGGCTATAATCTTGTGCTGTGACTCAACTAAAACATGCAAGAAATATATATTATACATAAATGTTGTTAATCAAAATAATTTGGTTCAACTCCTGACAACTTTATGAACAACATAACCAGTCCAAGTCCCGTCCTGCGCCATGTTCAGAATTATTGTCATGTTGGAGTTCATCCTTATTGCCATCATGTGACGAGAGGGAGCTCATTTTAGAGCACTGTATTATACAAATTGGTACTATGAGCCTAAGGTGACCTGCTGATGTTTGAAATAAAGGTGTCACAGCACCAATAAAGCCACCACAATATGACAAATTGATGGACGGGTGTTCTAAATATTGAAACTTTAAAAATAGCATATTACATATCCAGGACCCGGATGCTGATAATATTTCCCCTTCCCACGCTGTTCTGTTAGGGAAGGTGGACAAGGGGAGAAGGCCAAAGTAGAGAGAAATTATTGCATGATATCAAAATCTGTTTCATATTTTTATAAAATGAGGAGTCTCTAAAAAGTATTTCTAGTTGCAAGAACATCTGATGTGTTTTTTAAATTAATTTTTCCCACATTACATCCCACAAAATTCCAATACATTTATTCTCTCAAAGTCCTCCATCCACAAGGATAGCCATTTGGAATCTGACTTGTGTTACAACCTTTTATAGTGGAGATTTATAAAGGCTTTGAATTGTCAAATTCAAAGGGATTCCCTGAGCCCATTCTTCTTCAACCCCATGGGGTATTTCATGCAGCACATCACACTCTGAGACCATATGTAGAAATGTGTTTTCATGTGTCCATTTAGTTTTTTTTAGAACCTCAAAAATGAGCACCGGATAGAAAAAAAATCAGTTAAGTGATATAATAATAGTAAGAATAAATAAATAAATGTAAAAATATATGTGCTGCTGAAGCGAGCACAAATAAAGGTAAAGATAAAGTAGTCCCTTAATACTACAGAGAAATATATAAAGCACTGAATGAGAAATCTGCACCAATAGATACTCCAATGAGAGGTCAACTCACAGGAGAGTCTTGTCAGATCTGTGAAGTGTTTGGGATAAAAGTGTCCTGTTACAAAAATGAAGCTGAAGTGTAAAAGACAACAAATAAAGTGAAAATAGTTGATGTAGTCCACACTCTTCAGAAAGAGGTCTCCCCAAGTTTAATCTCTTTAGAGTTTACAATCTCCAGGAACCACTAGAAACTTAAATTCAGAGTCACTGTCTGGTAGGTTGTGTACTAAGCATCTACTAAATCTCTTCATTTAATTGAGTTGATGAAAAGCCAAATTCACTGCCAGTTCTGACGCATAGTGACGTCCTGTTGGTCTCTGAGACTGTACTTTTTTATGGGCGTAGAAAGCTCAATCTTTCTCCTGCTGGTTTTGAGCTTTCACATACTTACCAGTCAGCCAAGGCTCCTAGAATTGATAGAGACATTTCATCCACATTGATCTGGCCAGATTTGAGCCTCAGACTTGAGGATGTAGAATCTAACATTCAAATTTTCTTTGTGTGCATGTGCTTGTGTGTGTGCATAATACATTCACATATATGTATCATTCACATATATGTATGGACACATATGCACATACACATCACATAAACACATATACACACATGTAAAATTACATGACTACTTCATGTTTTCTATATGTCTTTATTTGTAAACCATTTGTAAAAAGTCTCTTTAAAAAAGAGCATAGATTTTGAGTCAAGGGGCATGAGTCTGAGTCTGGTGAAACCTTCATTATTTGCACTCACTGCTAACCAAGGATACCACAGAGAAACGAAGTAAAACTCAAACAACATGATAATATGATATCAACGTTGCTGTGTTTTTGTTGCGAGACTGCATGTATAGCTTGTTACAGACCGATAAATCCATAGATATAGATCGATAGATGTTGGAATAAAATATCAGTACAGTATGTGTATTGCTCTACATGAGCACAGAATAATAGTCAAGAATGAAGGCTCTGAGTTCTGATAGAGGTGAGTCCAATCAGGTATAACTGCATCTAGTCCTGGAAATGCAAGTATGCTTATTATCATCACAGGATTGGGAAGCACGAATAAAGAAACACATTGGCACCATTCACACCACCTCACCGTTAGGACATTCTCACCTATACCATCAATAAATAACTGCATTATTCTGCAGGCAAAGGCTATTTCCCTCTGATCTCAGTGGTCCATGGGAACAGCTGATTTGTGTGGCAGCACAACCGCACTTCTTAAATCTCTGCAGTGAGCAGTTGCATTGGCAAAGACATCATCCCCAGAGTGCAAGCAGCAAATTGCCCTGTCGTTCGTGAATAAGCTTTTTATAAGCAGAAGTAGCAAGTGCCAAATGGCTCACAGTGACCGAATCAAAGGAAGTGTCCTCGAATAGGGCTCAAGGTGCTGGGGCAAAGAGGCATGAGATTTGTCACTGAGGACTTGGAAGGATTCTGAACCACACACGGCCTTCTTCTCTTATATTCTTCTCCTGGCTAAAGCATTCTTTCTAATCAAAGAGTTTGTGGTAAAAGTTCTGTGGCTGCAAAAAGAAAGCCATATAGTACTGACATGAATTCATGTCATAATTCGGGTTTTCACAGCATGTTCAGTTTATATAAAAAAAGAAAAAGAAGATCTTGTCAAAAGATCATGGTAGCCATTCTGTAAATGAATATTTCCTAAACTGCCTGGGCCCTTGTTGCCATAGTGGATTATGTGTTGGTCTAGCAGAATTCACCAACTCATTTGAGAGAGAACAATGAAACTTTCTACTCTAATGATTGACTCTTAGAAGTCGCATTTCTACCCTGCACTTCAGGTTGTTCTAAGTCAGAACTGACTCAATAGCAGTGAGGTTGAGCGCGTTTGTTGGTTGCTGTTGTTGCAGTTGTTGTGAACCATCAAAGGGAAAGGAAATCAGAGGTTTTCTTCTCTAGGAGTAATTAGAATGAATCTTTACAAACACCCAGGCCTCTTGATGGCTTATATTATTTGCACTCCTGTTAACCAGGGTTACCATAAAAGGACAGGTGTTCTGCTTCCCTCAGTATTTTAGCCAAAAAAACTCCCACAGCGTAGTTTACTCTATGACACGTGGGGCCACCCTGACTTGCAATTGACTAGATGGCAACTGGTTTGTTTGCTTTACAGAAACTTATTAAGCACGTGACACTAACTAACCAGTTTAATCCTGTTTGACAGTTCCAACAGGTATTATTATTAGCTCATTGAGTGGATGACAAATGTGAATCAAGGAAAGGTTAAGTAATTTGCCAAGACCAGCATGGGCTGCTAGAGGATCCTTGATTGTTATGTGTTGAGCTATTAATCACAAAGTTCCCAGTTTGAAAGCAGCAGTCACTCAACAGCAAACAGCATTCAACTCCTGTAAAGAGGTTACAGTCTGGGAAACTCATAAGGATGATTCTACTTATATTTTGGATCAGTGAGTTCATGGCATTTTGCTATTTTAGTATGAAGTATTTTAATAAATACAACCCATTGCAAAAAATGAAGATGAAATGTGAGAGAAATCCTTAGTAAAAATCGTTGACTTCTAAACCCTATTGTGACCTTTTGCTGAATTCAGTTCCATATTATAAGGTCCATGAGACAGTTTATATTTTATAGCTATCCTTGTGTGTTGATTTTTGAGCTCTCTAAAAGGAACGCTGAATTTTATGGTAGAGATCAAAGTCTGGAAATGTCTGTCATGAAGTTGACTCTGTCAGACACTGTCAAGTGTTTTGCCGACTCATAGAGTCCTTATGTATGCTGATATACTAGCACATCGTGAATTGTGCGATATTAGAATGAGACCACTAAACTTATTGAAAATGACTCCTCTTCCTCTTCCTTCTTTAATTTTCGGACAAGTTGTCAGTTTATTTTGCTCTCAAGATTACTTTGAAAAAGCAGGAGTAAAAACTAAACCAACCAAACTCAATACAGTTGATTTTCCTGGAAACTTATTGAGGCAGATCAACAAAAATGCTGGACATTTTGACCTTAAAAAAAAAAAGGTCTACCAAATTCATTTTAAGGTAAACATGTACCAATGCTTCTCAAGTCAGATAAGGTCTATTAAAGCCAAGCATCTCTCCTCTAAGGTGGGAGGAGGTACATTTCCTCCCCCCTCCTCTGCCCCAGTTGACTTGTCATGAGGGAGTTTGCTTCCCCCTTGCCAGCTGTTTTAGAAGCCAGGGTCTGCTTCACCTCTAGGGACATTAGCTTTAACCTTTCAATTCTTTGATTTAATCATGTGGGCCATGTAATTAAATTCCAATAGTCAAGTTTCAAGTGTAGGAAAGCTAGGGCCAGACCAGTTCCATTTAGGGCAAGCAGATGGCAGACAGTGTGCCTGGAACAACGTACTCAAATTGCATGCAGCGGAGGTTTGTGTTGAGTCCCATTAAACACATGCAACAAAAAGGTCCAGTTGGTCTGCTTGAAGAATGAAAGTATCTTCACCTGATTCAGTGAGATAAGATACAATGTATTCTTAATGTATACTTTTATCTCTTCTTGGCAGTCAAGATGGTTTCCACGTGAGAGCCCAACCATAAGGCCAGCAAAGCTAATCGGTCTGATTTGTAGTCAGCATATGGACTCCTCGGTTTAAATTAATGCATTGTTTCCATCTTCTGTTGCTTAAAGCTTTTTAAATGTTGAAGAAGAGCTATCAGGATGAAGTTTAGATGCTTCTTCAATTTACTTAACTGTTGTTAAAAGCCAGGTGTTATTTCAGCATCTGAATGAAATCTGTTCTATGATTTTACCTTGAAGCCACCCGCTACCTCTTAACTAAGTTAACAGTGGATTAGGGAGGATATAGTGAAATTGAAATTTCAATACCCTGCAAGCAAATGTGTACATTAGTGAAAAATATTACTTTAAAAAAACTATGACTACATGAAATAGAAACTCAAAATACGCATGCCTTTACTCAATTTTCACAATGTTTCAAACTGTACAAACAGGAAAAAAAAGACGTGCAATGCTGCTGTAGATGTTAACAATGGGAAAATAAGCTGAGCCATCATCATTGAACTGCTCATCAAATAGACGTCAGCGTACAAGTAAGACGGAATATTCCATTGAAAAAGCACCATTCATAATATAAACTGCTGAGGTAGGAGCCCACTTCATTTAAATACATGAGTTCATTTTTTCAAAAATGACAATACTGATATGAAATATATACTACTTAGCTTTGACTACTGCAGGAGCCCTACTGGTGTTGTGGCTGTGTGTTGCGCTATAATTGGAAAGCTTGATTACTAGGAGTAGGAATAATTTTAATTTTGTACTTGGGGTGGGTTTTCTCTTTTTCTTAAATTGTACCCACAAATGTATAATTTTGCCATATATTTATTCAATCTGTATGTTGAGAAAATAGTCCAAGAAACTGAGCTATATGAAGAAGAACTCCGCATTAGGATCAGAGGAAGATTAGTGATCAACCTTCAAAACTCAGATGGCACACAATCAAACTTGTGTGTCTGAAAGCAAATGAAAGTGGAGAAAGAAGGCTTGATCATTGCTTCCTGGTGATCACCTAAAACTGCAGACTTTGGTATGAATTATACCTCAAAGGAAACCAAGACCCTCCTAGCTGTACCAATGGACAACATCAGGCTAAGTGGAGAAAAGTTTGAAACTCTAAAGGATTTCAGTTTTCTTGGACCTGTAATCAATGCTCGTGGACAAAGCAGTCAAAAAAATCAAACAATTCATAGCAAGAGGCCAAGCTGCGACACAAGATCTCTGTGAAGTGTTAAGAAGCACAGGGTCACAGTGAGGAGCAGAGTGAATCTGACCCAGGGTATTTTCAATCACCTCTGATGCATACGACAACTGGACAATAAGCATGGAGGACCACAGTAAAACTGATATGTTCACACACTGGAGCTGATGAAGAACTACGAAAGTACCAAGGACTTTAGGAAGAACAAACACATTTGTCTTGGAGGCCATATAGCCAGAATGCCCATTGGAAGCAAGGATGGGGAGATTTCATTGTGAAATATTTGAGATATGGAAAAAGATGCATGTTTGATAAAATAGTGGGTCAGTGAAAAGCAGGAAGCCTCTCAATCAGATATACTGAAACAGTGACTGTGACAGTGGTCTCCAATGTGACAAAAGGTGGTCTACTCTGGACTGGGCAGTCTTTCCTTCTACTGTACATAAGGTCACTATGAGTAGAAGCAGAATCAATGGCCGCAATGAACAGAACTGCTCCGTGTTTAGAAACAACTACTTAAAATGAGTCCCCTGGTGAGTGCACACAATTTAAACTTGACTATTGACCTGATGGCTGGAAGTTCAAATCCACTCACAGATGCATCGGAAGAAGAATCTGACAGGTTCCAAGCTCACAACCAAGAAAACTGTGGAACAGTTCTACCCTATTATCTAGGACTCCACCCTAAGTCTACATGAACTCAACAGCAACACAATGCTTTTGTTTGATTTGTGAAGGATCATTTTATTCATGAATGATCATGGTATTTTCAAGCTTATGCTATTCATTACAGAAATAATTGGATGGGACAAGGTTAGGCACAGGCATAAATGTTAAGGCAATTTTAAAACTAGGTTTACTTATTTATGTTTTAACATTTCCTTGCATTCAGGGGGATCCTTCTGTTATGGATCTGGGGAAATGGGACAATAGATAAATGATAAGAAACCATATTATAAGGAAGGAACAGACTTTGACTTGAGATGAGCAATAGTATTTTAGAACCATAAACTATTAGGACCAAAAAAAGACAAATGCACCATTGCTTTGTACATCAATTTAAAAGGGATAAAAAGGAGTCAGCATATTTCTGTGTTTCTCTCATTCCTTTCTAAAAGCCTGCTACTTAGTTCAGTCCCCATGTCTCTTCTCTAATCGCAACACACAGAGAAGGATTCATGCACATAGATTTATCCTCCAAACATCCCTGCAACACAGGCCAGAAATGGAGCTTAGAAGAGTACAGAGGTTAAGTGACTCAATCAAAGCAAGTCTGTGGCTGAGCTCTTAATAAAACCCATGTCTCGGGGCAGGCTCTTCGAGGTGGCTTTCAGGAGCAGAACACAGTGCGCTTGGATCTGAGCTTCTTTCATGTGCTTCTAGGAAAAGGCAGTGAGTTTGAGTAACCTTGTGGAGAATACTAATAGGCCCCCTTGCTGAAGCAGTTTTGCTGGAGGTTTTCGTTCAAGCTCCAGAGGAGATAGTTAAATTGAGATTCGAGAGTTCCGTCCCCTGGAAGTTGGTTTTAAATGACTGAATGGAGCATCCTCCAACTGGACAGAGAACTCTGGCTATTCTTCAGCCAGGCTTGACTAGCCAAATGGCCCTCTATTGATGGCACAGGGATATTTGTCATCGAAGATCACCGAGTTGATACCTTTCCAAGTTGCATCTGTTCCCTAGCAAAACTCTTTGGGGTGTGGGACTGTAACTTTGATCAAATTCTTCGGTTTTTATTATGAGGCTCTGGAAATATACTCAGTTCATTTAAGTTAAAAAAATGTAATGTGTTCTACATTCTGAAGCAGCAGTGAAAATGTCTGGGATTCCTCTCTTGCCTTCTCTCTTGCAGACAATGGTTGTTACTGTAGCCCTTGGATATCTGCTGCCTTTGGTTAAAGTTTTAAGGTTATCCTAATTGTGCTTCTAGATTCAAAGACAATGTCCACTAGTATGGTGGGGAATGGCATTTCCTTCGCTGACCAGTCAGCACAATAAAGTTCTACTGCTTCGGAGTTATGATATTCAGGGTGTTATTGCCTCAAATAATGAGCCCCCCAAATCATTTTTTCTCTATTAAAAATGAGTAGATTTGCAAAACACAAACTGTTTAAATTCTTTTAAAAGTACACCCGCTGCTAGTTTCTAGGTGATAGCTTTTCAGCTTACTAATTTAGTTCTATATTGATTCTGAGCAGCTTAATTTCCTGTAACATAAAATAACATCAAAAACAACAAGGCCAAGGAAGAAAAAACACCCTGACTTTGATTGTGGTGAGGATTACACAACTCTCTTGCATATGATGGCACTACTGAAACATATGACACTTGAATCATATGTCAATAAACTGATGACAAAAAAACATTATGGGGACTGAGTCCCGGTGGCATAAATGCTTGAGTGCGGGACTGCGGTCCACTGGCTTGGAGGTTCAAATCTGGCGATGGCTCTCAGGAGCAGCGCTGGGTGGCTCCCACCACCACAAGAGGGCAGTGATGCCTCCACTCAAAAAAAAACCCAAAAAGAAACAAACAAAAAAAATCACCATGGACAAAAAGTGAAGTGTTGAATCCTGCAACTACTTCATTAACACAAAATTAGTTTACTCATGTATAAATGTAAGGCCAATGAAACCCATGATCTTTTCTTCAAGTTCTTAGATGTGTTCTAAGATATTAGAAATTTACTCCAAACAGCAGTTTCTATTTGTTGAATCTGATAAAGATGAAAGAAAAGCATTGTTAAAATTTTTCCTAAGCCAAAAATATTAGGTAAATAAAATAAGACCACAGTAAAACAAATAAATTGTTTCTGAAGGGAAAAATGGCCATTTGGATATTCTGCAATGAAAAGAAACTTTGTCAGGTTTTAGAAATTTCCTAAACAATTTGAAAAACATGTGCTTTCCAGCACAGATATCAGTGCATATCAGAGTAGCTGATAGTGCTCTGTTTGAAGAGTCTCCAGATAAGCTATCAAGGAAATTCATGAATCCACTGCTCATCGGACAGTTTGTCACACTATGGTGTTTGTCTGTTGCTCTGATGCTGGAAGGTGTGTCACTGGTATTTTTTTCCTTTTTGAAATCATCTTATTGGGGCCTCATACAACTCTTATCACAATCCACACATCCCTCCAGTCAAGCATATCTGTACATTTGTTACCATCATCATTCTCAAAATATTTTCATTCAGGAGGATCACCCAATGTGAAACTTTTTAAGGAGAGCTTCCAGCCTGAATCCAGACAATGAAGAAGTGCTCTATTCTTTATCTCTGAGAACGGAGTGGCTGAAGCCCTTGTGCATGGCACCCGAGCATTGCCAGACACTGACAACATCCTGATGGAAGTGGAGCATTGTCTGAGGTCCGGTCAGTGGATGAACCCTTTGATTGCAAGGGGCCTCAACATGTAACCAAGGGGCAGCTGCTTCCTTGGAATGGAGTCCACGATGGTGATGTCAACAGGTAAAGAGCATGGGGAGGAGCCTTAGGGATCTTCATTTGAAATCTTTTGCAGCACGTTCAGTGTCTCTCTTTGGTGGGTTCCAATCATCACTGTGCTTTCTCTTGTGGGTGTTTCCTTATTTCAGATGGTGCGTGTGCTGTCATTTGTCTGCTGTCTTTCATTACACCCATTCCAGGTCCCTGCAGCTCTCTACACCCAGCTTTTCAATTTTTCCCAAGTCTCACTCCACACATTACAATTGTTATGAAGAATCACTATCAGTGGTTGTTTTCACTTTTGACTGTTGCTCCAACTGTCAGGGAAGATTCTGAAGACTTTGTTCCATCCTCATAATTAGGATCCACTCTACTGTGGGAGGACACATCTTCCCCAGCACAGTTTGAGTTCCTTCTAACCTGACGGGTTCATCTTCCAGTTGTGTTCCTCTTCATACCTTTGTCATTGGTTCATCTCTCACACGAGGACCATCTGTTCTTTCTTTCTAGTCTTTAATCAGCTTTGAAATCTTTCTCCTTGTGGTCTGTGGCATATTGTGAGAGGGAGGACTGGTGTCAGAGTATGGTAAAGAAGGCTGGAATGTGGAAGAATACTGGTATGTGACTTGCGTCATTGGCATTCGGCTGATATGGCATTGGCGTCTCCTCTCTTTCAAAGCTGGAGGTCAGATGTGACACCCGCACCATTTGTTGAGTAACTCTGCTGAGAGTTGAAAAAGCCTCCAGTAACACACAAGCCACCTTAGTACAGATGAATAGTGGTATGGGTTTAATGGAGCTGCATAGAATTTTATAAGTAATAGTTAGGGAAATTATTCTTCTCTGGGAATGGGCCAAATTGGGAGGCCATAAATAAAATACAAGAAACCCAAGAGGTTTGATGTAGTTTAGACATGTTATACATCTTGTGACAATAAATTAGATATAAGTAATTGAATAAATCTATGGAACAAATCAAAAACCCACTGCCATCAAATTGATTCCAACTCATAGTGGCCGTACACTAGGCCTAATACTGTGCATCTTTATGTAAGTCGAAACAAATTTAAAATATTGCCTCAGGCTGAACCCCGGTGGCGTAGTGGTTGAATGCGGGACTGCGGCCCACTGGCTTGGCGGTTCAAATGCAGCAGCAGCAAGGCTGGGTAGCTCCCACGACCACCAGAGGGCAGTGATGCTCCCCCCTAAAAAAGAAAAGAAAACAAAAAAAATGTTGCCTCAAATAGGGCAAACTAACATGCATTTAGCATATCAAAAGAACTTGAAGCAAGAAGAAAACAAGTAAACCACATGTACGCTCAGATAGCAAATATAAAGAGGTTCAAAGAGTGGTTATCAGCAAAACACAAGATAAAACCAAATCAGGCAGGACTTCCATCCAAAAGATAGACATTTAAATGCTTTGCAATGGGATAACAACAAGAATGTGGAAATGGGAAATCTCATATATAATTCTTGGTAATGAAAGCTGTACAAACCCTTTGAAGAAGGGAGTGTCCACTTCTGTTACTAGTCATTGCCCCTGAGTGGATCTCATTGATAATGAGCTTATGTACAACAGAATACAACTCCACCCCTCCCTGCCTCAGTCTCATTATTGCTACGTTTGAGCCCATCACAGCAGCCACTGTATCAAGCCTTCTTGTTGGGGAGCTTCCCCTTTTTTCTGTCCCTCTGCTTTACTATGCAGGGACTGGTATCTCCTGACAATATGTCCAAAACACATATTTAGTAAAGCTGAAAATGAAAGTTGAATGCTAAATCTCAGCCATTCAGATCCTAGATACATATCTAAGGAACACTTATATGACGCACAAAATTATTAAAATAGTTTTCATTGTAAGCTAGTTCATGATACTGAAAAAATACAGAAGAAAAAAATTCGGGCTGAGCCCCAGTGGCATAGTGGTTGAGTGCGGGACTGAGACCCATTGGCTTGGCAGTTCAAATCCAGCAGCAGCTATCTGGGACTAAGGCTGGGTAGCTCCCATGACCACCAGAGGGCAGTGATGCCCCCCCGAAAAAAATTCAACAGTACACTATAGCAAAATTAAAATCTCATATTTTACATTGATAATGTATATACTAAAAAATTATAATGAATTAAAATGGTTTAAGGTAAATAGGTATGTTTCAAAATAGCATATTTAGCACAGAAAACACATTACAGATGCAAATAATGCTACATATTGTTCAACATTGCATAAGTACATAGTACATATTTTTAATGAATTCATAATAATGTCAAATGCTGGATAGCATTTGAGAAAAGATAAGACGGTAGTGTAGTACATAATGGTACACTATATTGGTAATCTTTTTTAGGACAATAGAAAGATATGAAACAAGCTGAAAGCAATATTAAGACCAGAAAAAAACTGATAGATGAAGACACGAGTATTTCTCTTACTATTCTTTTCACTATCTCATGTGTTCAAAATACTCCTTAATGAAAAATAAAGCACAAAGGAACATTGAAATCCTAAAACAATCAACTGTATAATCAGCTAGATCAGAAATAGTACACTTTCCTTTAGAGAGATAAATATCTTCTTCTTCTAAGAAAATAATCTATAGTGTATATTAAAGTGTATATTTGTAGAAAAAAAAAAGCAAGCACACACATTGTTGACCCGCCTCAAATATCAGTAAGTAGGGAACTGAAAATAGACACAATCATACTACCTCACTAAAAAATTCACAAGGATAATTTCATTAAACCTTATAAGGATCGTCTGTGTGAGCGGCATTAAAAATGATCATAAGAATAAATGCCTCTTAAAGTCATTTGCCTAAAACCAGTCTAATAAAAGCAGTGTCCCTGTGTTGACCAGAAGCTTTGTGGGTTTTAGCATCAACCTGATCTCATCTTTGCACATTGCTCAAAAACTCAATGCAATATGAATTGTGTATTTTGATGCCACTGATTAGCAATTTGTTTAAGGAGTTCATCTGACAATGCTTCCTCTAAAAAATTTGAATTATGCTGTCTATGCCCCAAGACACATGTACAGTTTGGATCCTGATGATCCTCTTTGTTGTTTGGTTTGATCTTGAGTTATTAAAGCACATAAGCCAAACACAACCATGAATACAAATAAAAGTTAGAGCATCTACAACAGATTTTGTTATCTGCTTCAGGCTAGTTCTTTCGATGAGCTATTAAATCATCAAAATTTGGGTCAAGTGGTTCCTACTCAAGTAAATTGTTATCCAAAAATAAACATATTAAGGAATTCTGGAGGAGAATGTAAGGAGAAAATTAATAATGTGTAGATTCACAGATCTCTAAATCATTGCTATAATGTACTCTTTAACCATATATGATTCTGATGTCAGATTCTGGGGCCATCTTTGGTTACATTAAATATAATGGACATTTGGATAAGGACATTACCCAAATTCTTCTCAGAAATTTGGACTTTGCACACGCATCCATTCAGGAGCTCTGCCTGTGGGTAGAATATTCTATGTAGATGCTATGAGCTGAAAAGAAGTAGTAAATTATACATTGAAGGAATAAAGCCAGTGTCTGCTCAACCATGGAGTGTTAGATGGGATTTTCTAAAGAAGAACACTAATGACACTTTTATAAGAAAGAAATGGATAATCAAGGGAGTGGCCCCCTACAGACAGCACAGGCCAGTCTGGTCTGGCTTAAGTTAATGGGTAACGGGCTCAGCTGAGGGCTCTCCCTGATTCACTGAGCTGCCAGACTGATAAATTAGAAATCACCAGGACAAAGTTGGTGGGGGGTGGGGGCAGCAAGTCAACAGGTAGGTGAAGACAAAGTATCTAGTGGGCATGCAATATGGCAGGCTTCTGACAGCTCCAAGGGTTCCTGGCAAGCCACCCACCCAAGTCCAAAGAAACCAAATTTAGAATCCACACTGACAGAAAAAGAAAAAAAAAAGAAGGCAGTGAGTCCTTCACAGTGTCTATATATAGAGATGAAGTTGGCTCCACCCTCATAGAGAAATCATCATAGGGTGTGAATAATATGCTGTGTTCACTCTAACCCTCACAAGAATGATTACATTCCATTAGGTCATACTTTGGGGAGCAGAGGATGTCTCATGCAAACATCTTAGATTCCAACCAAGTTAACTTAAAATTTGTCAATTTGCACATGACTTACAATCTCTGCATTTAAGGATTGAAATCTTCAGTATGGATTACAACTTAATGTAAAGAAGACCAAAATCCTTGCAACTGAACTAATAGGCAACAAAATGGCTAGATAAATTAATGTTGTGAGAGATTTAACATCGCTTGGGTCCACCATCAGTGTCCATGGGAGCAGTAGTCAAGAGATCAAAGATGAGTTGCAATAGGTAAATCTGCTCAAGGATGAAAAGCAAGGATGGTACTTTTTGGACTACTATGTTCCTGACCCCAGACGTGGTATTTTCAATGGCTTTAAATGCATGTGAACGTTGGACCTCCAATAAAGAAGACCAAAAAAAGAATCGATGAATTTGAATGATGGTGCTGGAGAAGAATATTGAAAGTACCATGGACTGCTAAGAAGTCAAACTGATCTGTCTTGGAAGAAGTATGTCTACCGTGCTTCTTACAAGCAACTGTGAGACTTCACCTTCCATATGTTGCACATTTGTCAAGAGAGACCACTTCCTGGAGAAGGGCATCATGCTGGGAAGAGTAGAAGGGCAGTGAAGGAGAGGAAGACCCTGAAGGAGATGGATTGACATAGTGTCTGCAACAATGGGCTCAGTGTGGGAACCCTTGTGAGGGTGGCACAACCATTGTGAGGGTGGCAGGGTTTTAGTCTCATCCAGAAGGTCTCTATGTGTGAGGACTGACTTGCAGTCACCTACGAACAACAGCGTTGAGACAGAGGAGAGCATAAATGCTACCTAGAGGTAGACAGTTATGATCTTGGGTGAATGGAAGGGCAACATATAATTTTAAAAGAAAGAAACATCAATTCTTAAGTATATGGCAAATTCACATGACTTAAAGGTTAATTGGTATTATTTAAGATAGTAGTAAAGGGATTCAGATTGTGGAAGCCCTACATCATTGAATATCTTTAGAGAAATGTCATCAACAAGGCTTTGTATCACACGGAAATTAAGAGGGTTGAAGGAAGATCCTTTTTACTCTTCCACCCCTGGTTATTTTTATCTTGACATTTCTTCATCTAAATGAATGTTCTTCTTCTTTTCACTTTCCAGTATCTTAATAATTATGCTGCAGCTATCTCTTGGACTTTCAAGCCCAAGCTTTTTAATTACATAAGAAATTGTGCAGTTTCAGTTTGCTCTGTGATTGGTCTCCTTCACTCACCTTGCAGAGCTTGATTGGTTTATTAATCAAAAAACCCAAGTCATTTGTGGTCCTGCAGGGTGGACCTTGCAATTTTCAAGAAATTTGCTCAGAAAAGCAGTCAGTTCCACAGAGAGCCAAAGTACAGGAAAGTTAATTAATTTCTGCTATTTTGAGGAACCCTGGTGGTGACGTCTGGCAAGATTTGAACTGCAAATGCAAAGTCAATGGTTCAAATCAACCAGCTGCCCATCAGGACAGAGATGAGACTGTCTGTCCATGTAAGTATTTATTGTAGACCCAGAAACGCTATATGTTCACTATGAGTCAGAATCAGCTTGAGGGCAACATGTTTTGTTGTTGTTTAGGTAAAGGAATTTAATACAGATATTTGATGTGCACACAGACCTGGATATGGCTGGAGGAAAGAACTTACGGAATCACCTCTTGAGCCACTGAATGCAAGAATATACCTCTGTACTCATAAACCAGCAATCAGAGGTTTTCGCAACTCCTCTTGACTTTAGTGAAACTAGGGACTAGACTTTAAAGTACCAATTTCAACTAGCTATATTGCCACCCTTTTGTGTCTGAGACAGAACATGAATGGCAAGTTCATTCCCGCATTGTAAATAAACATGCTCATGAGTAAAACATTCTCAAAGCCTAGATTACATGTATAAGCCTACACGCCAAGAAGTATTGTTATTATGTTCAGTTCCCTTAACAATGCCCTCCAAAAAGCAAACTCTACAGAAAGGGTTTAGAATGTAGGTCATTTTGCTGTTGTTCTGGCACCTCCCTTCTCCCCTGGGTCCCTTTCTCCTCCTTGTTATGGACACTACTACCCAAGTTTTTCTCCTGTCTAGGGCACTGCCTGCTAGAAAACTAGCTAAGAGGAGGCACCTAGAGACAGAAATAAGGGGAACGTGACATTGGAGCAGGAAGAAGGCAAAAGGAAACAGAGGAAGGGCTTATGAAGCAAAGAATTGGATAGAGGTATAGAATAGAGGTGCACATATATAAATACATTAATCCACAAAAATAGGGGTAGTGGCATATATACATATATTTATATGGCAATACACTGAGGCAGTAGACAGACTGTGGGCCTCTGTTCATACCCTCCCTCAGTACAAGAACACTTTGTTCTAGCAAATTGGCAGTCTGAGATATTCACCCTCTCAACCCAATTGCTGAAAGCAAACAGGTACATAAGCAAAAGTGGTGAAGAAGGCTGATGGTGGCCAGATATTAAAAGATATAGCATCTGGGGTTTTGAAGTTACACAAGTCATCATTCAGCAGAGAAGCAACAAGTTCACATGGAAGAAGCATACCATTGATGCAATCATGAGGTGTCATCGAGATTGGGTAATAGGCATAAGAAGACTCAGAACAAACAAACAAGCAAACAAACAACAGCATATCACTGAGAATGAAAGATATTGAAGCAGAGATCCAAAATCCATCTGTAGAGAATGGAATAATACCCCCACAAAGGGGCCACAGGGAAAGGATGAGTCAACCAGAGTCCCAAAAAGCATTGATCAAACACACTATATTCCTCTGATTCCTTGAGGCTTCCTCACTCCCCACTATCATGGTCCCAGGGCTGCTCCTCAATTCAGGCTAGACCAGAATATTTACATAGGTATAGATAAGAGATTGTGCTCATTACACATAACCAGGAACAGAAATGAGAATAGTGATGCCAGAAGGGTAGGGGGAAGAGGAAGGAGAGGAAGGAAGAAAGGGAGAACCGATCATAATTACCGACACATAACCATACACCCTTCTCCAATGAGGAGAGCAACAGAAAACGTGGGGGAAGGGAGACAGTGGTTGGTGTGAGATATGAAAATAATAACAATTTATAATCCATAAAGGGATTATGAGGACGGGAGTGGGAGCGAGGGAAAGAGGAGTTGATACCAAGGGCTCAATAGAAACTAAATGTCTAGAAAGATTGTACATATGTAAGAAGCATATGTACAAATTTGCCTGACACAGAGATGTATGGATTATAATATCTTCAATAAAATGATCTTTTAATAATGAAAAACAAGAAAGCATGCTGTTTTGCATCAGCCAA
This sequence comes from Nesogale talazaci, assembly GCA_004026705.1. NCBI lineage: Eukaryota > Metazoa > Chordata > Mammalia > Afrosoricida > Tenrecidae > Nesogale > Nesogale talazaci. Next base: position 222,900 of record PVJH01000584.1, read on the forward strand.
CAAGGAGTCTATTGTTGCATCCATTGTATCAATCTAGCTCATTGAGAAATTTGCTCCTTTTCATTAACCTTCTACTTTACCAGGCTTGAATGAAGTCTGTCATGATAACATGCCCAAAGTCTCACGAATGACTATTCTGTCTGTGTTTCTGACTGTTCTTCTGGTAGATCAGGATACTTTCAATGTTCCTCAGCATACCAATCCATTCTTATGAAGTCTTCCTCATTCAGTATTCAACTTTCACATGCACACTGAGAAAAAGCCATGGCTAGGGTTGGCCCCCCTTTTCCCGCAAAGTGATACTGTTGCCATTTAATCCTGTAAAGAGGTCTTGTAAGCAGATTTGAATAAATATTGAATAATAGCCAGCCATATTCAGAGTTTTACATGAAAGTTTGACCTCACTACTTGCTAAACCTGGATTAAATAATATCTTACCCTTCATTTTGTTCCAGAAAGAATTGACACTCACCATTTCCAGAGGTAACATAATGAGCAGGAGCAAACGGTGATGAAGGAAGCTGTTGCTACACTGAAAACATTATCAAAAAAAAAAAAGCATTATCCAAAAGCACCGCTCCAGCAATTGATGGAAAATCAATTGAAATGTTTCAACAAACTCAGGAAGCACTGGAATCACCCACCCACCTATGTCTGAGAATTGGAAAACAGCTGCTTGAATAGCTGATTGGAAGATATTCCTGCTTGTACCCATTGGAAAGAAAGAAAGGTGACCCAACAGAATGCTCAAACTATAGTAAATATCACTGATATCACATGCAAGTAAAATTGTGCTAAAGATCATTCAACAACTATTACAGCAGTCCATTGACTGGGAACTGTCAGAGGTTCAGATGGGATTCAGATGTGGAACAAGGGGAGTTATTGCTGCTGTCAGATGGATCTTGGCTCAAAGAAGAGAATATTAGAAAGCTGTTTCCTCGTGTTTTATTGACTATGCCAAGACATTCGACTCTGTGGATCATAAAATACTGTGGATAGCATTTAAAAGCATAGCAACTCCACAGCACTTCATTGTATTCATATCAAACATGTACTTAGGTCAAGAGGCACTTGTTCTAAAATTTAAAATCAGGAAAGTATTCATCAGGGGTGTATCCTTCTATTATATTTCTTCAATCTGTGTGATGAGCAAATAATTCAAAAATCTGGGTTAAATGAAAAAGCATGAAGATTGGAAGATGGCTTGTGAACAATCTTCAATATAGAGATGACACAACCTTGCTTGCTGAAAGTAGAAAGGACTTGAAGATCAAGGACTTGCTGATGAAGATCAAGGGTTGTAGCCTTCAGTATTAAGTACAGTTAAGTGCAAAGAAGACCAAAATCCTTCTGATTGACACAATAGATAACCTCATGCTATAAGGAGAAAAGACTAAAGTTTTCAAGGGTTTCATCATACTTGGATATGAAACCAATATGTATGAAAGAAGCAGTCAAGAAATAAAATGAGGGCTGAGCCCTGGTGGCGTAGTGGTTGTGCGTGGAACTGCGGCCCACTGGGATGGAGGTTCAATTCCAGCTCCATGGAGGAAAGGCTGGGCCTCCTACTCCCACCACCAGAGGGAAGTGATGTCCTCCCCCCCCCCCACCAAAAAAAAAAGAAACAAACAAGCAAACAAAGAAATCAAATGATTCATTATGCTAGGTAAATTTTTTCCACAAGTACACTTGAAAGCACTGAAAAACAAACATGGTTTAGAGGACAGTGATGCACCTTCCTCAAGTCATAATGCTTTGAAGTGATTTATATATTTTTGAAGTCAGATATTGAATCGGGAAGACTACAGAAGAATACTGAAAGGACCATGGATGCCCAACATAACAAGCAGACATATTTTGAAAAAAAAATACCCAGAAGCCAGGATGGAGGTATTTTGTCACAACTACTTTGGAAACATTATCAGGAAAGACCAGTGCCTGGAGAAGGACATGATATTTGTTGAACTAGAAGAGCCATTTAAAAGAGAGCTTGGCTGTGAGGCCAGGTATCCCAATGGATTTGTGGGAGAAATTGGGAGATGCACTTGAATGAGGGCCTTGCCTGCCCATCCAGATAGCACTTGCCAGTACTATTTATGCCTTGGGACTACAATACCTCAACCTCTTGACAGACAGGCTGGATTCTAACGGATAAAACAAAACAAAAAATAATAAAACCACTGAGCCTGACCAGAAAGAATTTAGTGCATCTACAGTTATTATCCCAAGGTGCATTTAACAACAAGTTGGAAATTGATAGTAGGAAATGATTCCATGAAATAACATATATCTTTTGTTATGGTTGCTTATATTTCTCTTCCAACTTGCTTCCATAGAGGAGGGTTCTCCATGACTTTTCTAAGAAATAAAACAAAAAACATATAACAAAGAGCTATAATACTTGCTAAATATACTTCTGTGGCTAAATTTTGCATCTCCAGGCTAGTTCATGATCCACATTTGCTACCATTGGTGATAGGTGATGTGGAGTTGAAACCAATTGAAACAATATTTACAACAGAAGGAAACGCCTCCCGGTTTTATGCCATACTCACAATCCTTCTTATGTGTGAGTCCATCCATGTTGTCACTATGTCTATTCATCTCTTTGAGGGCCTGCCTGACCTTTGCTGCCCCTCACCTCTACCACACATGATGTCATTCTCCAAGGACTGTTATCTCCGACAACATATCCAAAATATAGAAGACAGATTCTTACCAACCTTGCATCTAAGTAATACTCTGGCTGCACTTGTTCCAAGACAGGTCTGTTTGTTCTTTGAGCAGTCCATGGTACATTCTATAGTCTTCTCCAGCACCACAATTCAAATGCATCAATTCTTCGTTGATTATCCTGATTCAGTGTCCAATTTTTATATGCATTTAAGGTCATTGAAATTACCTTGCTTTTCAATAATTTAATGCAGTCTGGTGCAGCATATTCACCCAATACGGCATGTTGCTTAATCTCTTGACTGCTATTTCTATGAGAATTGAAAACTAGTCAATGAAAGGCCAGGATATGCACAGTTGCAAGTGTGGTCAGTAGGTTGGCTGAGTTATTACTTTACTGAATGCTTTGGTATCCTTATAATACACATGCAGGTAGTCCCCAAATGATGACGCATCCATTGTAAGCGGGGTATGACATTAGAAGAATACCTCTCTATTCTGTAGTTCTCATTGACTTTTATTATCAGTACTTTTACAAATGTGATGTTTATAATATGATTCATAAAAATGAGCATCTGAAAGTGCACATCTGAGAATGACATGTTCTGCAACATGTACATGAGTCAGGATGAGGATACAGCATGCCCATGATGAACAATGAAGTTACTTGCAAGCATATATGTTTGTACTCAGTTATGCCCAAAGTCTGAAAGTCTGAGACTACCTATAGTGTAGGTAAGAAAGTGTTCACTTCCAGAGTGCCTCTGTCTGTTTCCACAGCATAACTAACTGTGAGCTCACAGCAGAGCTAGCACTAATTAATCAGCTAGAGAATAGCAATAACTGTAATAAAATCTACTAGGGAAATGGTATAGTAAATATAGAATCGTCAAACTCCTGACTTGAAATCCCAAATCCTCTTTTGTAAAACTTATTTCATCTCGTATGGTCAGGTCAGGGTTTTGTAAATCTTTTCTGAGAATTCCAGTTGGTCTATCCATAAAATTGGTGATATACAAAATTATAGCAAGTCTCTCTATAAAGGTATATAGGAGAAAGGGGAAATATATTTAGGCTATATTGAAATTTGCATTTATATACTCTTGTCTTTAGGAAGCTCTGAGTTGAGACCGGCATCCCAGTGCCAAAGCACAACCAAACCCCATTCACAAACACAGTAGATAATTCAGTAATTATGCAAGGAGGATTAAGAAAATTTGTACAGTCACCATTGGGGGCTATCAAACACCAAGGGTTTACAAAGAAAGAAAATGTTTTGATGACGGCAACAAATGCACAAATGTGTGTTGCATACAATAAATATATGTATAGATTGTCATGAGTTGAATGAACCACAAATAAAATGATTTTTTAAGTAAGTAGCTGAGAGTGAAAACAGAATTATCAACATTGCTAGAAGCCCTTCTACTGGCACAAATGAAAGTATAGTTGGTCCCTTAAATGCCTGGTGGTCTCTGGTTCTTAGTTTCATTTTGTCTAGATGGATAAACTACTGTTACGCAAAGCTGCTTATTTTAAAACCATAAGTAACTTCAGAAAGAGATCCAAATTCTCTTTACTTTTGTCAAGATTCTGTCAATTTGACTTCTAAAGGGTGGACATAAACAACCGGCCAATTGGTTACCTGTGCCTGTCCAGGATCAGAGGCCACTGAGAAACAGTGGAGGAGAGTCACCTGCTTTCCCCACACTCCCCAATAATTTGAGAACATCTGTGGGATTCTGCAAGGGCAGTTAAAATCATTGGATCTTGTGAGAAAAACTGTTATAGAATCCCCAGTTTCCTCACTTGCCCAAATTATTAAATTCTGAAAAACCAGTTTGTTTTGAGAAAATAAGAATTATGTAGGAGTCTAGAGTCGTAGCCTTCATTTGCACGATGTTTCTTTCCTCTCATACCTGTTATGTTCCCATCCAATACCAACCACCTACTGACCACCCATGGAGTGGAGATTATGGTCTTGGAAATCAGGGGTCTCCCTTTTCCCCATGCCATGCCCACCACCATGACATGGAAACCATGGGGGCTGTGGGTAGTGTTTGCTGTCTGGTTTTACCCACCACCTGCCAGCACCAGCCCAGGGTACAAATCCCACTCATGCTCCATGTGCTCAAACCTCAGGGCCCCCCATGGTGCCATTCCCTATTTCCCTTTTCCATTCCCCACCAGTGACCTCCGGGCACCTCAGGCTTCACCGGGCTTCCCACAACCTCTCTGTATTCTCCTGCCAACCCATCACTGCCTCTGGACTTCAAGGGTCTGATAGAAATGTTGAGAATGAAGGGGAGAATGTACCCATCCAGTGGTCAATCCACCCTCCTCCTGTGACCTGATTCTCACTGGGATCCTTGGTTTATCATTTGGGGTCACCTGCAGAAGGCATCTGGGATGCAGGTGTAGGCTGCCTGTGACCTCATCACAGGTTCTGCCTGAGAACTTTCAAAGTTGTCATTATATATCAAGTAACAAAAGAGCCCAAAATGAGGACTAGGTGTTCAGACTGCCAGCTCAGCAATGTATTTTGCTTACTCATTGAGTTTTCATGTGCCTGCAGAAGACCCTTGACCTAACACGTCTATCAGTTGGGTAACGATTTTTTCAGGCACCTTTGCCTTACTCTACAGCTGATGCATTTGGCTTTACTTATATTCAAAGAATCAAATGCCAACTGGATTGTGTTGGTTCTTTGCACTTTGTGTTGTTTTGTAATGTACATGTTTTTGAATACATGAAGGTACTTCAATTGCAGTTTTCCACAAACTCCTTGAAAACCTGACAACCATCAGAAAATGACAAGTTCAGAATATATATTTCACAGCAAAATATGCACTTCATATAGATCTCTCTGCATAGATATAATAATAAAGATATGTGTCTCATTTGCATCACTGAAGTTAAAATAGTCTAAGACTATAGCATGTTAGTGTTATCTAATTTTGTTCACCAAATGAAATGTTGAGTTCAATCTCACACCTTAATATAATTATAATCCCATCTCTGTAGACATTTGCAACAAGACTGCAGAGAAATGGAAAGGAGGTTTTGGTGGGTTGAACTTTTAGGGAGCAGAAACTTAGATGACATTAGTGCACAGGGGACTTCTTGTATTCCACACCTCGAGAGGGTCATGGAGACTGTAGAAAGGGGCAGAAGCTGAAATCAGGTCAGGAAGAAATCTCAAGAGAAACCTAACTTGAGCCCACAGCACCGTATGAAGCACATCATGATGGCTCCCAGAGTTGTTTGAATTGGGTAAGATTAGTCAGTAAGAGAAGGTATCCTTGGAAGGAGAGCTGCACCATGGTACCATCTGCTTCAGCAATATCCAGGATATCTATCTGTCTAAATCACTTCCTGGAATGACCATCACATAGACAAAACTTGTTCTCTTTGATACTGCTTTTAAATCCTGCTTCCCGTGTATTGTTGGCCCATCCTATTCTCCCATGTGCCAAACTCTTCCATTTCTCCTCTCTCTGTCCAAACTCACCTGTCCAGTGAACAACCGTCTTATTTGGAAAAACCAACTGCCTTCCTGAGTATCATCAGAAGGCTCAGTGATCACTCCAGTTCTTAAAAATCAAGGTCACATGCATACATTTAGGCAAAAAATGTGAGAATCCAAATGAATGCGAGTCATAGGAATTTCAAGCATATGCAAGGAGAGCCAAGAGGGAGGGCAGCAGAGGATTTTGTTGTTGCTGCTTTGTGAGGTCATCGAGTCGGTTGTAGCTCCCAGCAACCTTATGTCCAGCAGAGAGAAGCGCTGTCTGGTCCTGTGCCATTCTCACAATCTCAGTCTGGTTTGAACCCACTATTGCAGCCACCGTGTCAGTCCATCTCGTGGAGGGCCTTCCTCTTTTTCAGCTGCCCTCTCCCTACTTTACCATGCATGAGACCCTTTTCCAGGAATTCTTCATTTCTGATAACATGTCCAAAGTGCTTGAGGCACAATAATCAGCACCCCTTTTAAAGAGCATTCTGATAAAAACAGAATGTTTTTTCTTCTAGTAGTCTATAGTACTTTCAATATTCTTCAACAACACCATAATTCAAGTGAATAAAGTCTTCTGTAGTCTTCCTTATTTATTATCCAATTTTCTTATGCATATGAGGCAACTGGGAGTACCATGGTAGTATCAAGAAGCCATCTAGCTCAGAAGCAACAAAGCCAACATGGAAGTAGCATACCAGCTTGTGTGATCACGAGGTATCAAAAGGATCAGGTTTCAGGCATCAAGGGAAATAAAAACATCTCCTTGTGAATGAGGGGGAGTGTTGATTGGGGATTCAAAGCCCACTGCACATTCTCTTACAGAAATGTCACAGGGAGAAGACCAGTCAGTCAGGGTGCGGTTTAGACACAATGAAACATACCACTTTCCTCTAGTTCTTTAATGCTTCCTCTCCTCCACTATGACGATCCCAAATCTACCTTAAAAATCTGGCTAGACCAGAAGACGTAAAATGGCTCAAATAGGAACTGGAAACACAGGGAATCCAGGAAAGATGATCCCTTCAGAACCAGTGGTGAGAGTGGCCATACTGGGAGGGCAGGAGGAAAGGGGGGGATAAAAAGGAGGAAGCAATTACAAGGATCTAGACATAACCCAATAGAAAAGTGGGTGAAGAGAGACATCAGACAGTGTAAGACATGACTTAAAAAACAATGATTCATAAATTATCAAGAGATCCTGAGGTAGGGGGTGGGAGGAAGGAGGAGGAAAGTGAGGAGCTAATACCAGGACTCAAGTACAGCAAATGTTTTGAGAATGATGATGGCAACAAATGTACAAATATGTTTACCCAATGAATGCCTGTATGTGTTGTGATTAGAGTTTTAGAAGCCTCTAATAAAAATGATTTTTAAACAGAAGGAAAGAGAGAAAGGAAGAAAAAACCATTGCTTGGGCATATTTTAGACCTTAGAATGGCATCCTTGTTCTTTAACACTTTAAGGAGATTGTCTGCAGCAGATTTGCCCAATGCAGTACAGCCTTTGATTTCTTTACTGCTGCTTCCATGATTGAGAATTGTAGATTCCGGTAAAATGAAATCCTTGATAGCACCAATCTTTTCTTTCTTAATCACAATGCTGTTTACTGGTCCGGCTGGATTTCAGATATCTTTATATTGAGCTGTAAGCTATACTGAATGTAGGCTGCAGCTTTTCCTTTGCATCAGCAAATGCTCTAAAACCTCCTTGCTTTTAGCATGTATGTTGTGTTATCTGTCTATTGCAGGCTGTTGGTACATCATCCACCAATCCTAATGCTATATTTTTCTTTATGTAATTTAGCATCTCAGATTATTTGCTAAACATGCAAATTGAGTTATCATAGTGATAACCTTCCTGGATACTTTTTCTGATTTTTAAACCATGCAGTATTCCTTTTACAGAAAAAAAATATTTTATTTTCCATCACACTATCAAACGGGTACATGAAGTTAGTCCTAGCATTGTTACTGTGTTGTTGGGTGCTACTGCGTTCATTCCAACAGAGGCAGATCCTAGATCCAACAGCAGTGAGCATTGCCTCGTCCTCATCAGCATTCACATATTTAATCCTATACTGTTGCCATTGGGATTGCCATTGGGATGATCTAACTGAATGAAGATATTTGTCTTTTTGGATGACCAAGTATGATGTCCTTCTCCAGGGACTAATCCCTCTTGATGACATCCTCAAAGACTATTAGACAAAATCTCATTATTCCTCTGCATAAGAAACATTCTATCTATACTTCTTCCAAGATAGATTGGTCTGTTCTGGCAGCTGATGAAATTTATGCTATGTTCTTTGCCAGCCACCAGAATGCATCAGTTATTTCCTTTAAACTCTCATATTCATTGTCCAGCTTTCACAAGCATATGAGGAGACAGACAAGACCCTGGCTTGGGTCAGGAGCACTTTAGTCCTCAAAAGGTCATGGCACATTTTAGGCTGTTAATTCTTCCGCAATTTCAGATGCTGTGCTCTTCTTCACAGTCCACATTCTGAGATTATTTTCTGGGCAGACAGAATGCTGATATTGGAAATATACAATATTGACACACATGTTTCATGCTCTTTAACTAATATTATTTTGCTTATTTGAATTACTATCTCTTTGTCCACCAAATGTTCTTCATGAACACAATTGTTGCTAGGTGTCATCAGTTAGTTCTGACCCGTAGTGATCTGATGTACAACAGAGAAAATACAACCGGGTCCTGCACGCTCCTCACCATTGTTCCTGTGATTGTTGACTCAGGGTGACTAATCATCTCCTTGAGAGACTTACTCTTTTTAACTTTTTCTTCTTCTTTTTTTTTTTTTTGCTACCCCTTTACCCACTATGGTATCTTCTCTCCTGACATGTCCAAAGAATGGAAGACAAAATTTCATCAGTTTGGCCTCTAAGGAGCACTCTGGAAGTATTTCTTCCAGGGAAGATATATTTGTTCTTTTAGTAATCCATGGTATTTTTCATATTCTTCTCCATTGCCATAATGCAAATGCATCAATTCTTCTTTGGTCTTTATTCAATGTCCAACTTTCAATGCACATGAGAACATTAAAAACAATTTAGTGTTCTGAGATTTCCATTCTGCACAATATTATTCACAATTTGTTACCCTCCATAAAATTGAATGCCTCTGCACAGCCAGTAAAATTTAAGCTAACTTTCTGGTATTTTCTGCTTTCTGCCAAGATCATTTTAGCATCAGCAATGATATCACTTATTCCATGTTCTCGTCTGAATCCAGCTTGAATTTGGCAATTTACTGTCATGTTCTGCTTTTTCAGCAACATTTTTTACTGACATATGATATGAATAGCATTGTTTGATAATTGCTGCCTTCGGTTGCAACAGCGTCCTTTAGAATAGGCAGAGCTGTGGTTCTTCCAGTCCAGTGGCCAGGTGGCTGTCTATTCAATGTCTTGGCAGAGATTGATGGAACACCTCCACCACTGCATTCCTTTGTTGAAACATCTGAATTGGGACTCCACCAAATACTGGAGCCTTGTGCTTTTTCACAATGCCTTCAGTGAAGCTTGGATTTCTTTCTTTGGTACTTGATGGCATTGTAGGAAAATGACATCAGGAAAAGTCGCTGAGTCTGTGCCCCTCAATCTCTTACAGAGACTTCTACAGAGACTTCTAGAGATGTCCCACAAGATGCACATTTGAAATCTACTTTATGTCAAGCAATAGAGGAGCCCACCCAAGGAATGATAGGAAAGGCGGAGGGAAACTTAAAGCTTCCATGTCAAGAGGTGGCATCCCCCATCTAATGATCTCTCTTGGAGAAGCTGCTTTGAGAGGTTTGGTCTTATCACAACAGTATTATTAATTTCTATTGAGAGTCATAGTAAAAGAATAGAAATAGACAAAATATGATATAAGAAGCAGGACGGAATTACTAACATAATGTGGCAGCTACTATTGACTAGGTATTGTGTTCCTAACTTTAAATAAATTTGTAACCCGAGGATAGGAAAAAAGAATGTATCCCAATGCTATGGTAGGTGTTTCCATCATACTGTTTTAAAAATACGGAAGCCAAGAATGAGAAGAGTGAGGTTATTTGGCTGGTGCATGAAGAAGTCAATATATGAATGCCAAAGTCACTGCTCTTTGCTCTGTGTTGCATGGCAAGGTGATATTTGAATAATTTTAAATACTGCTCGCCCAACTTTGTAAAATTAATTCACTTATTAAAACTACTTGTTGACATGTGGTTCATGTGATTTTCTCTTTTAATTTCCCAAACCATACCTGATTTAACTTGTGAATTTCATGGGTGGTGCAAAATATTCACACAATCAGCTGTTACTCCACAGAAGGCACCCATTTACCCAGAGGTGTGTCCAAAGAAAGACCTCCTGATTCACTTCTAAAAATCCGTCACTGAAGATCTTATGCAGCATGATCCTTCATAGTCCCTCAAAATACACTGCTTATTTGTCCCTGAAAATGTATAGCACAAACAAAACAAACTCACTGCCACAGGGTTGATGACGACTCACAATGACCCAGCAGGGGCCGCACTGTTGATGGGAATAGAAAGCCCCATCTTTGTCAGAGCCCTGCGTGGTTTCTAAGCGCTGACCTTACAGATCGCAGCTCCACTAGTAACCAGGGTGCCTTCAGGGATCCTTTCTACCAGACTGGGTTTGTGGGTTTGTTTTGCCAAATAGTTACTACTAACTTCAGATAACCATTTTTGTTTAGATTGTATTTCTTTTTTTTGCTTAATCTTTTGAGTTGTCTCCTGTTTTTAACTTTTCAAGAAGACTTGTATTGTAATAGTTCACTCATTAGGGAAAGCTTGTATTAAAAAAAAAACACTTCAAAACCATCTTTAAAAGGTTGAAGGTCCTCCACTTTGATAAATCAGTTGACCGCTTTTTTATTTTTGTTCTAGTGACTTCACATGTGATTTATCTGTAATAAAATAGTACTACTGTTGTTCTAGAATTGGCAGGAGGAAATTTGTGTTTTTAAAAATAGCATTAATAATTTCATAATATGCTATTTTATAATGCTATTATTTCTTTTGTGAACTTAACATAATATGTAACTAAATTTTACCTACATAATTACTTTAGTAATTTGCTTACATTTTATTAAATTCTCCTTTAAAAGTTAATGAACTTCTAAGAATTTCATAACTAAGAGCTAATGAATGGAAAACATAATTAAAACTACTCAAGGACCTGAATACACAGTGATATTGCAATCTGAGTTCTAAAGGTCACTCACCAACAAGATTAAAAAGCTTCCATTTAAAAATACCAATCAACAGATGATTCTAAAATATCGGGGAGTTTGTATTTCAAAAATGTATTTCATAAAAGAATATTTCCTTGTAATACTCAGGGATTCAGTATAAGCAAATAAAACTATTACTTACAGTTAGAATTCTTAGGCTTTATAAACCTACTAAAGGTTTAAAAAGCACCATTCTCTAATCATTCCAAAAACTCCTTTAATTTTCTAGACCCTTACTTGTACACATTTCCAAGGTTAAGAGATAGGAAATACAAGAGCCAGCATTAAAAACTGTTCTATTCTCTTAAACATAAACTATAATTATCACTGAGTATTTTTCTGGGTGGAATTGTCACATTTCTGTTGAATACTTACAACTTAATAGCTATTACATAAAAGATAAAGATAGAGGATTCACTCAATATGTTTGAAATAATCTTGTTTCGTGTAAAATTTCTTGCAGGGAAATCCATTTCTGATCACTTTTATTGAAGTATTTTACAAACATGTCTATTTAGTAAAATACCTTCAATCTTTCCATTTTGAGAAAAATGTAATTAAATTAATGAGATTTTATTTTATTTTCATGTGTTTCTCTATTCACTTATGATTTTTAATCAAATTGATTTGAATGGGTTCCAGTTATTGTACTGAATACTTGGCATAAATTATCTTAGTGAATCCTCGCAAGTATTAGGAACAAGTTTGACCTCTGTGGAAACTAAAGGCTGAGGCTACAAAACAGGATGACCAGGTACAAATGATTGATGACTCCATAATTCCTTCTTTTACCATTATTCATATTGCTTCTCAAACCTATTTAGTTTGCTGTTCTTGTATCTAATAGCTTAAAGGAAACACAGTCAGAGGCTTCTTAGAAAGAAGGATGAAGAGGTTTTGATGCTGTCACTTTGGACATGTCATAAAAAAAATCACTGATGGTCAAGTGTTGGGTTGGTGAACACTAGGAAATCCCTTGGTAAACTGGACTAGCACAGTAGCTGAATCAACTGACTCTAACCCTGCAACGCTTGGGAATGGTGATGCCTGCCTGGGTAATATTTCATCTTGAGATATAAATGGCTCGTGTGAGTCAGACTTGGTTATTCAGCAACAGCAACCTCTCTAATGGAATCCTGGTTGTTTTTGTAATAAAGTCAATGAAACTCAATGCCTAAACATCTTCTTGTATCTATTCTCATACCCATGTCCTTCAAGTTATAAAAATAAAAGACACATATGAGTCCAATTAATTAACCAGAGCTGTCCAGTTCCAGCTTGTAGACATAAACTCCACATAGTTCCAACAAGCAGCTGGCATTTATTGGGCACTCGTGATGTGCCAAGCATTGTGCTTGGCAAAGTGGTTTGCACTTAGAGATAAGGAACAAATGTATGAAAGTACCCAAAGTCCAAAACAAGTAAAAGTTAGAACAGAGATAGGAATCAGCCTGAGTTCTTTGAACTCAGAATTAGAGAAGATGATCATGTTTCATTAATTCACCTTTTCACCCAGTGGGCTACAGCTCTGTAGATAATGTAGTCTATTATAGCATGTGTGATTGCCCTCTATTCCAGGGCAACTCACTTCCTGGCACAACATTATTCAAGATGCTGGGATGGAACACACCATATTTCAACTAATGAGGATAGCTATGTAAAATATTTAACAAGAGGCAGAGCTGGGGGATAGCTTATCAAAACATACACTGGTCCAAACAGAACAGAAACTGACTGTAGATCCCAAGCCTACTGGTATTGATTCCTCTCTGCCAACTAACTTCCATGATGCCAATTAGTCTGCACAGCCAAGGAATAGAGGGAAACCCCACCCCCCCCTCTTTTTTTCATTTTCCAGCATCCAAGCAGCTGAACTTCTACTTTGATTGAGCAGGTGAAGATGAAAAGGAAAGAAATATAATGATACCCTAGACCCCACTGAGAGAGCTGCTGTGAGATTATTTTAACTTCAACAGACAGAACACACACAGAAAAAAAAAAACTCTTCTCATTTGAGTAGGATGCATGCCTCTTAATAACTGCCAGATTACAAAATTCAAATGGCATTAATTGAAAAAGTTACAGTGTAGCAGCTGGCAGGCTATCACATCTGCATTGCAGAGCCACTCAAATGATCTCCCATTTAGTGACTAAAATCTGCCAACCAAAAGTGAGTGTCAATTCCATGGTCGGTGATGGACTAGAATGAAATAAAACCACCATTTTTCAAATAGAACATTGAATTAAAAATGTTATCTTGAGAGCTCGAATATGTTAATCCTCCAGTGTCTTCTAAACTCTAATGTGTAAGGTTCATCTGACACTGAACATTTCCCAAATGATCAGCAATAATTACATTTCTAGATACTCTACAAGATGAGACGGGAATACACAATAGTATCAAGCACTAGATGCTTTTTCTAGCCAACAGCACAGCTACTTGGTCTCCAAAGGACCTGATGTTCCTGGGGGTGAGCCTGTACATCTCATTTACCCAAACCTGTCCAGGAAATAAAAAGGATTGTGGAACAATCCCTGTTAGAACAGCGTTGGTCCTGGTTGTGTAGTTGTCATTGTGGATGCGATGACCTTTAAATAGATGATCTTGCACATAATTCTGTGGTTAATACTCAGAAGTTTGATATTTGCTTCTCATGCCATAAAGTTGACCTTAGTCTATACATCTATCTCTCTGTTCACTTTGTATTGCCAGGCAGCTCTGTGTAAACTGCTCTCCTCACTTTCAGCTCTGATGTTCCCCACATGTGCCGAACATAATAGTGAACATTTAAGGAAGAAGAATCTGATAGCCATACATTATAAGCAAGTGCCAAAGTCAATTGACAGATGACTAGTAATTGACAGAACAATTCAACCTGTTTTCACCGTATCTTTGTTCTTGATAACCATCAAGGTACACTGTCTCCTAATTTCTTGGCATGCCACTGAAAGGGTAGCCTGTTATGCTCATGGCAGCCACCATGGGGACATAATGTGACCCTTTTAATTGACATAAGGCACTGTCCCGTGGCGTGGGTATAAAATATGATTCAACGAGCAATCCCTGCTCCATGAAGCACTGCTGATGTAGGAAATGGTGGCTGAAATCGCCTACTGTTTTATAACTCAAGGCTGTAGAGTCATCTGACTCATAGTGACCCCATGGTGTGGCAGAGTAGAACAGTCCCTTTGGGTTTCAGAGAATGTACATTTTTATAGGAGAAGAAAGTCTTATCTTTCACCAGAGGAGCTCTGGTGGATTTAAATGGCAGCCCAATGGGGAAGCCAGTCTGCCATCAGGGCTTCCTCCTTCTGCCTTTGATATGTGAAGAATTCGTTTTGACTAGCTTAAAGTCAAAATGGTTGACTTTGTGTCTCTCGGAGATCTGTGATATTCCAGGATGGTGATGTTTTGTTCCATGGCAAATCTTTCAGATATCTCTTTGTGTGTTTTCTTCCAATCAATTCAGACTTGAAACTGTCTGTAAAGTATAAAAAGAATCTTCTCATAAAAAGTGTCTTGTGGCTTTTGCACAAAGTTGATTACACATAATTCAAAATTCCACAGTGTTTATGTAGACAATCACCAGAAAGGCTGAGCATGACTGCTAATCTGGCAGCCCCTGTGCCTCTGCCAAACTGGGAGTCATGGCCCAATGGGAGCCTGAAATCCCAGTGATTGTGTGTGTGTACATGAGTAAACCAGCCAAGCTTTGTCCCACAGCAGCATCAAGTTGCACCTACCAGGGGCTGGGCACTGTCATTTGTGTGGGCGAAGTACAGCCATGGGCAGAATATGTTCTTAGTTCCTATAGGGATTCCAAAGTACAGACATAAGCTATATATACATATACATATACACATACATATATGTACACATGTGTGTATATTATACACACACATATATGCATATATATATATGACGTTGGTGACTTAGCAGTTATATGCTCTGCTAATAACTCAAAAGTTGGCAGTTGGAGGTCACGAGGGAGAAAGATGTGACCATCTGCTTTCATTAAAATTACCACCTTGGAAATGTAATTCAGAAGTGACACTCAGTCTTACAAGGTTGCGATGCACGGAAATTGAGCCACAGTAATTTGGTTAATATAAAAGGTAGTCTCTGTGTGGTACAAATGGCGAAACATCCAATTATCCTAGCTTGGAGGTTCTAGTCCATCTGAAGATGACCAAATCTGTCTATTTGCCTCGTCCAGGTCACAACTCTGAGATCTCTGACAGAGTACCCAGTTTTATTCTGCAGCACCAAGGGTCTCCAGGAGGGGGAATCAACGAGACAACATGTATGTTTTCTGTTGTCTTTATTTACTATTTTTAGTTAAAAGTTGGTATCTCTGGCAGATAGACTGAAAAACTGTTGTTTATTTTAAATGGACTTCCTACCTAATCTAGAAAGCATGATTCACAAGGATGTAACAGTTAAGGAATTTGAAGGAGCACCATGGGTGGGTGTGCTTGGGGTGGAGGTGGGGTAGATCTCTACTTAATACAAGAAATTTAATTCTCCCCTGGGATAGTGGAATCTTCTGAATAAAGTGTCAATATCAGTCATTCTTTATCTTGATCCTGTAGAATGTAGAGGAGGCTTTCGATGGGACAGTTTAGCAAAAGAGAGGCCTGTCCTAAGAGGACTGTGCTCCCTGGGCTTGGCAAATTCAGGCGATTTTGTTGCTGTTGTTTGCTTGATTTTTTTTCTCACACACTCAGCTATTGTAACAACCTGCTTGATTTTTTTTTCTAAGTAAATTTCAAGGTGTATTTGACATACAAATCACCAAACTTTTCCTGCTGGGTAGGGATTATGAGTTAAGCTGTTAACTATAGGATCAGTGATTTGAAACCACCAGTCACTCCCAAGGAGAAAGATGAGGCTTTCTGCTCCTGTGAAGTCTTTGAAATCCATAGGGGAAGTTCTTCCCTGTCCACTGCATGGCAGAGTTTGGAGAATAGCCCTCTAACAAAGACAGAGAAAGTCTAAGGTATATAGTTAAAAGATCTCTAGGGAGGGAAGCATGTAAGTGTTGGAACTAGCAGGGATAAATGGCTAGTTATTGAAATGTGGGCAGATGGTCTTCAAAGTAGATGGTGAAGAGGCTGGAAGAGCTTGGGACCCATGTTGAAAACCAGCTGCTCCCTGGGGACCAGTGGGGGTTAGAAATGCTGGTGCAGTTTAACTCGCCTCAAAAAGACCCAAACGACTGAGCTCCGGTGGCGTAAGTGGTTGAGTGCGGGACTGCCGCCCGTGGGCTTGGCAGTTCAAATCCAGGGGCAGCTCTCAGGAGCAGTACTGAGTAGCACCCACGACCACCAGAGGAAGTGATGCCGGCCCCCCACCCCCGCAAAAAAAAATTAGAAAGAAAGAAAATGAACTTTTGGGCTGAGCCCCGGTAGTGGTGTAGTGGTTGTGTGTGGGACTGTGGCACACTGGGATGGAGGTTCAATTCCAGCAGCGAGAGGTTCCACAGGAGCAAGGGCTGTGCTTCCTACTCCCACCACCAGAAGGCAGTGATGCCCCACCCCCTCCCCCCAAAAAAAGACCCAAACTTCTCAGACTTCTGTGAGTATTTCCAACAGGGACACAAAAACAAGTCAACAGAGGTCCAAAGTCCAAAGTACACTTTGAGAGCCAGAACTTTTGCATCTGATAAAACAATTGGCCCAATATTGAGTTTTATTATGTCACTAAGGAGTCTATAAAAGATGTTCTGAAAATAATTCATTTAGTTGAATTTCATACCCACAAGATGGACAAGTAGGAAGATCACCTGGCATGCATGTTAAGATGACATCTGGTTTGGTGTCTATCTCTGCAATATTTGATTCTTGTTTGCAGGTTCTAGCAGGACAGCACAGCTACTCGTCTTCCCTTGACCAAAAGAGAGTCCTTCTTCTATCAGGGAAGGTCGTCCTCCTCAACAGAGCAGGCAGCTTCAGGAAGGACATACATGGAGTGGTGAGGGAGGAAGGGGGCACCTGCCTAGGCAGCCAGATAAGCCGAATCGACCCCGGCGATCAATGGGGTAACAGATGTAGCAGCCAGATCACTCTCACATCCAAAATATCCGATTCCTAAATTGCAGCACAACGATTGCAAAGCTCCTAGAAAATTCTGAGTTGGAATTCACCTGATGGCAAGGAGGCTATCTTCTAAAGTGACCTCTTCTACTTGTGTTGTCAAAAAAAAAAAAGTGAGTTCAAAGCCAGTTTTCTAATATCCTAATAGATATGATACATGGAGCACTTCAGTGGGATTTAGAGAACAGAGCAACCTCTCAGTTAAGAAACCCGAGACATTACTAAAAGTAAACAGCCTCCAGTTCTTTTTTTTTTGGCATCACTGCCCTCAGGTGGTGGGAGTAGGAAGTCCAGCCTTTGCTCCGTGGAGCTGGAATCGAACCTCCAACCCAGTGGGCCGCAGTCCCGCGCACAACCACTATGCCACCGGGGCTCAGCTGCCTCCAGTTCTTTTAATAGTCCTCTCGAATCACAATGTGGCATAGACAGATCCTAATTCCATCTAAATTCAGATGAGTGCTCACTCTTCCCATAAGCACAAAACAGAATCAATAAATGTACACGTGTGGGGGGATGTCAAACAATTAATGGAAGATAGGGTGAAAAGATATGGACTAACCTAACAGAACCATGGGTGTTTTACATATAGTCCATAGTATGCATTATTGACATCTAAAATAAAACTTTTATCATTCTTTTAAAAACCGATTAAAATATGCAGCGATGCGAGGTCATACCCTCAGTATCAGAAATCTGTAAGCATGACAAATCTTGAACACTAGTTAGTCTTAATGTGAATGAATTTATTAAGAAGCAGGAAAACCATTTGTTAAAAACCAATGGAATTGTGCTTGTGGTTAAATTCTGACTTGACATATACAAGTTCCTAAATCATAGACTAGTTCCTTCATTTCTCTTGAGGATGGATTTTAGAATATGAGAGAATGCATCCACACAAGAGTACTTTAGACAAATGAGATCATGTGAGTCACAGCATTTTGAATAGAGCCTTACATATAAAGTACTTAATAAATGTTAGGTGTCATTTTTATTATGCTAAACTGATTGCCATTCTAATACCCAACAGACATTTAAGGAATGTTGCCTAATTTACCAAATGCAATCCCTAGCCTTTTGTTTAGTTAGTACACATTTGAAATTTCAATAAACTTGGGACATTATATTGTTGCACTTTACGTCATGAAACCAAAGTCAAAATCATGCAATAGAGAAGGCAAATAAGTGCAGCATCATCTTTATCTGCACATTTGAGATCCTCATTATCCTATTTCATTTAGTTTGAAGAATCTGAAGTTACTGCATGGATTCTGGGATGCAGGGATGTATTAAAACAAGTTTATTGCATGCCCCATGTGCTGCAGAGGGACAATTTTTTTCTTATTGGATTTCCCAACAGAACATAACATAGCACCCTGCAGTAGATGAATAAATACTCAACAAATATTTCCTAGGCATTGGTGGAGGATAAGACACAGTTGAATCGGGAAGCCTGCATTCTGTTTTTCTGTGTGACTGATGAATTTAGCCCAGTGCTTGGAACATTACAGGCACAGCTTCATAAATTCTTCTTCAAGCAGGATCTTCTTTGACACAGGGTCTGGTATCTGTTGAGTACCATTTGTAAATCTTGCCAACATTAGCCAAGAGTAGGATGGCCATTATTTAATATAAAATCCCCAGATGTGTTATGAATCACTTGTCCCCCCTACTTTCATGGTGAGTTTTCCAAAAAACAAAACAAAACAAAAAGATCCAAGGGTAATTAATACTAGGTAATTGAAATGTCATGGTTTTATTTCCGGAATCAGTCTCTGTCAAATATATTATTATTAGTGAAGCAATAAAGAATGGTGAAGGGAAAAGGACCCAGGAAAATCACATGGGAGGATTCCGGTGTCAAACTTAACCTAATGAAGAGATACACATCCATGGGTAGATATTGGTGCCATGGACAGTCAAAGTGAATTGGTTATTTAAAATCCTGAAGTGGAAAAGGACCAGAAGAATTCTCGGGAGGAGGGGGATATTTAAAACTAGTGGTGTATATTATTAAATGGGGAGAGACTATTCTGATAAAGTAACTAATATACTGGTATTTTCTATATCCTACACATAAATTTTATAAATATAAAAAGATATATGCACTGTGTTTGTATGTTATATTTGAACATTATTCAGAAGAACATGGTTTATTTGGAAAATGGAAAAGAGCTTGAGGGCCATACATAAATTCCACTCCCCTCCCTTGCCCACATTAAAAAGAGGGTGAGGGTCAGCAGACGTAGGGAACAGTTGTCTTCATTGTGAAGAAAATGAAGAACCTAGGCCATTCTTCAACCCACATACGAAGCATCCTTCGTTCTCCTTCAGATTACCATGTCTAGGAACACGAGTGTTGGCTGTCTCCCAATGAACTTACTCAGATAAACACACTGTGGTTTTCTTTTAAAATAAGCTTTTACTGAAGATATCAACAAGGTACTGCAGAGTGTAGAGTGAAGTCTGTAGTTAACAAAGTGTGCCACGTGGTAAGTCTCCGGAGACGTGTGAAGCAGAAACCTCCAGCCCCCTGTCAGTGACTTCACTAAACACAAATCAGAAGCAAATCCACAGATGGTTGCAACAATCACAGAGCATCAAGTTTAACTTTCAGAGAATATACACCAATCCTGCTAGGGACATACAGTGGTGACACCTCCACCTGGCCTCACAATGGTTACAATACATCCATGGGCACCTCTACAAATGTCTGTGTGTGTGTGTGTGTGTGTGTGATATGCTAGTTTTTAAAATGCCTTGCTTTGTGCTCTTCTAGTGGGTGTGCTGCTAGAAAAAGAAAGGGGGTGGATGGATAGGGCTGGAAAGAACTATAGTCAAAGAATCTGATCGTTTATAGCAATGATATCACATGTGGTCTATTTTTACCTTAAAGCAATGACAACTCACCCCCCACTGCCTGCAATCGTGACTTCCCATTCTGATGAAGAAATACAGGATGTGGGTAAGTTGGAGCATCAGGCAAGGCTGGGGAGAGGCCAGAACCTGTGTGTTTGTGGGTGGTTTCTTCTCCCCACGTCTTCATTGTCTCATGCAGCTGAGATGGTCTGTCATGAGTAAATGGCCATTCCCCAGTCCTAAAATAAACTCTTAATGACCTTCGGCTAGAAGTTAGCGACAATGAAGTCAATGGAAATTCTACTTCCCTGTCAAAAACAACACTGGACACTATGGTTGGAGTTGAGTAATTGTAGCGATTGCCCTCCTTTAGCAGCCCTTCTCCCTGTGCACTCCTCCCCCCCGCTCCCCACCCCCCCCTCACCGTGGGTGGCAATATTGTGATTGTGGATTTTACATGGAAGCTTTCCTTCTCTGGTAGAGATAGTAGTTCAGGCTCCTGGGGCAAGACTAGGACCATGATGATCTTCACAAGTAAGGAGAGGAGCTGTGCTACTTCATGACAGGTCACCTTACACTATAGGGGAGTGGGAGGAGGGGCATTTTCAACACACATCCAGAGAATTGGAAGTCGCCTTATTTCTCAGGTGGGACATTGTGTTCCATTAAAGGGTCATCATCAGAAACATAAGGCCAGTTTGCAGGGGGTTGTTCCATTTGTTTCTGCCTTTGATTGTCCTATGCAATGGGAGGCTAACTCATGGATACTATTGGAAGTAAACGCAGGGACTTCCCATGATCAAACAACTTCCCCAAGAGAGAGAAAACAGCCACTCTTAAGTCTGGATGGAAACTATCAGAAATATATTTCCTTTAAAATTTAATTTTAAATTCAAATTCCTTTAGAATTCTAAATTTCCTTTAGAATTTTCTCTGTGCAGTCAATGACCTAGTTCTGAATGCGAACACTGATGGTCTGAAATCACCTGGTCTTACAACATGAAGTTCATTAGAAGACAATGTGCATGGCTTCATCTCATGGTTCCAGCTTGTGCCTTCAACCTTGTCTCTTCGATGACCATTTCAAGATGCTGAACAATGATGGCAAGAGAGGTCCAAATGCAGTGCGTCAGTGAAACCCATGGCCCCACCTAAAGATTCCAGTCATAACATAATTCAGCACTGATGGTTGTTCAGCAGCTTTCTTAAGACACAGAAGACACTGAACATCGTGTCCTTTCTACTGAGGTATGCTGTTCCAAATGGGAAACTTATGTTAATTTGAGCAGACTTTTGTCATGTCATGTCAAAAGAAAGCCTGTAATTAGAGTGTATTGTTTCGGGCACACCTCTGAATGATGGAACCCTTCCAGACCAGGCTATCTAGTACCACTAATTCTGTGCCCTGCTCCCCACCCCCCACCCCCCGCCCCCAAGAAGTCACTAAAGGAAAGACTCCAACCTTACTCTTTTACACTCAAAGCAAAATATTTTAGCAGTACAAACTCCCGTTTAGGGGGAACAACATAAATGCAAATAAATGAGAATGATTATTGTGTGGATAAGAGAAAAAGATTGCTCCACTCCCCAATAAACTCTCCAAAGTCAAAGTACCAACATTTAAACACAATTGTAGCGACACAGCCAGAGTAAGTATATGGCAAAAAGGATGATCAAGCCAGGTACACAAAAGCCTGCGTCGCTGTTCTGAATTTTAGATTAAATCCTGTTACCCTGATCACCACCCCAGTTTTTGTCATCCCTATGCTCTGTGACTCTACAAAGACAAGAGTCAAACTCTCTAGGAGCTGGATATGGAAACCAGTCCCTTTTTTTAAACAAATTTAAATTAGTTCATAACTAATTTCGGCTTGACTGACCGCAGTTTCAATTCTTGTGTCTACAACACCACAGCTTCACTGTATTTTCAACTTCTTTGGGGGAATCAGAGAGGTAAACATATTGAGTTGACGGGAGAAGCATGGCATTATTAAAGAAAATAAAGCTCTTACTATAAAGAAAAACTTGCATAGCATTTTATACCTAAGCTTTTACAAAGAAGACACATCACAGTTTTATTTCATTTAAAAGATAATAATAAACAGAAAGAAAGTAAGAAGCATGTGATAGTTCCTTCATGGGTCCCTACAATAATGGCCATAGGAAAATATCATTACCACAAGATGAAATGCTTAAATTTGATTAAAGAAAAGTTCTTTTGTGCAAGGGTGCATCTTTTAGATAACATATGTGGTCTATAGCCCTTCTACATCTAAAGGAGGAGACGGAGGAAATTATACATGCTTTCTGGACATGAAGACTGCTTCAGAAACATCTAGAAGTAAGCTTAAATTGAACCTGTCTCTCTTCCTGGAACTGCTGTTCGTATGCCCTGCTCTGCCAACAGGAGGGGCATCTGCCTCCATGAGCCAATTCGTGCTTTGTTCTTTTGTTGTCTTGCTAATATCAGATTGATTAGCCCTCCACAAATCCTGAGGAAGAGGGACATCTAAGATTGAAAAAGAATACATGAAATTTCAAGCATGGCACTGGATCAAAGTCAGTCCAAGGTGGAAAACCAAGTATTGCTTTCAAAATCAAACAGACAACCCCCCACCCCCAATAAAAAAAAAAAGACAACAAAAACACCACATCATCATTTCAGCCAGCTCAGATGTGTCCTTATAAAGCATTAGCAGTGAAAATTAGTAGGCATTTAAAATATATATGTGTATATGGATATTTTGAGTGACCGATACTGGCGTTCTTATATTTTCTTCGAAATACTGAGAAGAGAGGGGCAGGAACAAATGTAGCATAAACAACTAATTATAATATATATATATATATATAAAAAGAAGTTTGGGATGATTGGAAGACAATAATTTGCCTGTGGGGGGTGGGAGTAGGGTGTATTAATTCAAGCTATTTCAACATGACACCAATAGAAATCCACTGATGGTAAGTCTAATGGGCCCATTTAGGTGTTCTTGACTAAATGGTGCCAATAATTTTTGAATAACAAGTTGTTTTAGTACATTCCAAACACTGATCACTTGTTAAGTCTAAATATCATGTTGACATAGCCTTGGTGAATCTACTCAAATAATTATCATTATCAAAAATAATTCCATTCAATATAATTCTTCCCATTATTTTATTAGCCTCTTCTAAAAAAAGTATTCTAGAATATATCTCTGTTGAATTTGATTCAACCTGACATATGATTTGAATAATAACACTTTAAAAGGGAATTTTCTTGCTAGAACATTCTAACTGTCCCTGAAGACAATGGAAGTCAGACTCAGGTCACTCTCTCTGCTATCAAAGAGGGCCAGGGAAGCAATAGGAGTGATTTTTTTTTTTTTTAAGTCCCAGTCAGAAAACCATCACCTGGATTTTAAGGTTTTTAAAATCCCCTCTCCTTTTCTTGATGCTGCCAGGTTAATTTCCCTTCTGTCATGGAACTGGCTTCCTCTGAATGCTTGCTCTCTCCTCTGCACTGGGTGAAATCAGGGTAACCACCAGCTCACTTCTATTTGGGAATTCTCTACTTCTCTTCCAGACCAGGACACAAAAGAAACAGCGTGGCCCGATCTGGGCCATTTCTAGCCTCAGGCAGATCACCTCTTGTACCCTGGTGAGTCCATGTGAACTGGCCCTTTCATCTGACCACTGCCTCTAGAGAAGGAATGTACTCTGTCCGCTTTGACAGCCCAGCAGTGAAGATGCATCAGAAGGATGAGTCCCTCATTCTTCTGCCTGGGGTTCTCATTGTACAACCCTGTACAGTACTTCAGCAACTAATTGTTTTTTGTTTTTTGTTTTTTTAAGATTTAAAAAGCAAAGAGTTACAAAAAACTGTGTAATTAACTTGAAATAGAAAAGATAGCACTTTTTTTTAAATCCCATTATATAGTACACCGTATAAATTACAGAGTATGCAAATGCACAAATGCATCTGTGTAACATTTATCAAATGTAATTTGCGTGTCTTTCTGTGCACACGCGCGTGTGTCCTTCAGAGGTCTCCTGTCCGCCGGGGTTGCCGTCACGTGTGGCAGTGCTCCAGGTCCGGCACGCTGCTGTTGCAGTAGCGCATGTTGTTGGGGATATGACAGTCTGTGTAATTGATGCCCCCGTTTGGGGTGTAAATGGGCTGCAGTCTGAAATCTCCTTTAAGGAGCTGATCGTTATTTAAGGAGACGATCTGAAAACTGGTTTCGGTCATCTCCAGGATGGAGTTGTCCTTCTTGGTGCCTGCCTCGCAGTAATCGTCTTTCCGCCGGCCCCGGTTGTATTTCCACTTCTGGGAGGTGTAGCGCCCCTTTTTGTGCATGTGCCAGCAAAAGATGCTGAGCAGGACCACGAGCACAAAGATCACGGCACCCCCAATCAAGCCCGCCAGCAGAAAGGGGGAGCTCATGCTGTGGGAAGTTGTCTGCTCGTGGCTGGAAGCCGTGTTGCTGCCGTTGTTCAAATAGGAGGCGTGGGTGGTCGCCTCGGAGCAAATGGTGTCTTCGACGGCTCGGTAGTTAAAAGCATCCAGTGGCACTAAACAGATCCGATAGGTGGATTTGGGCTCCAAGTTCACCAGACTGAGGTGCTGCTTCTCCCCACTGACGATGCGCTCCTGAACGATGCCTCCCACTAAACTGTGGCCCATTTTCACCCACGTGAGTTTGTACGCCATCACGGTGAAGAGCGAAAGCCAGCTGACCTGGATGGAAGTGTCATTCACAAAATGGATGGAGAGCTGAAACCGTTCGGAAATCGGCGGGGTCACCCTCTCTCGGCCATCCCAGTCGGGTACCGTGGGGAGCTTGGACGTGGTTGGAGTGAGAGGCATATCGCTTCGGCTGGGAGTTGGGACAGGGAGCGTGGGAAGCTCAGTGGTTGGCAGAGTCGTACTCGGGGCGGGGGTGAGGAGAGCCAGGCCTGGGGTGGTGGTGGGGCACGACAACAGATTCATATTCAACTCCCTGACCGCCATGCCCCGGACCTGCTCGGGGCCTTGGCACATGAACCCCCGCACGTTGAGAGAGGAAGGGATGTACTTCAGCCACTCCGTGACCCATTTAATACTGCAGTCACAAAACCAAGGGTTATTCCGAGCGGTGAGCTGCTTCAGGTTGGAGAGGTTGTCAAAGACCCCTTGAGTCAACACTCGCAGTTGGTTGTTGGAGATGTCCAGCCGTTCCAACTTGCGGAGATTCGAGAAGGCCGTCAAGGGGATGTGGTTGATCTGGTTGTCCTGCAGATAGAGCCTGAGCAGATGTGTACCGGGCAGATCAGGAGGGGGGTGGGAGAGCGAATTCCGGACGATGGAAAACTCCTTGAGTTTGGTGAGATGGCTGAAGGTGCCTTCGGCAATGCCCTTGTTGGTCAGGAGATTCCCGTCCACAATCAGGCGCTCGAGACTCGACAGGTTCTGGAAGGCCATGTCTGAGATGACGGCGATGCGATTCTCATCCACTCTCAACTCTTGCAGGTCCACGGGAAGGCCCACAGGCACACTGCTCAGGTGGTTCTTGGACAGAAACAACAACTTGAGGCTGATCGCCTCCCGAAAGGCCCCGTCTTCCACCCCCACCGTGGAGATAGAGTTGTCGTCCAAGTGTAGCTCCTCCAGCTTCAAGAGCTGGGCGAGCGCAGCCCGGGAAATGGTCTGGATGTTGTTTTCCTGCAGATGGAGAACTCGGACGTTCTTGGGCAGGTTCATGGGGAATTCATCCAGTTGGTTGCCGTAAAGGTAGACGGTGTGTACCGACTGTATGTTGTGCAGTTCCGCAGGAAACCCAGCATTATTAATTTGGTTGTTGTGGAGGTAGAGTACGGTTACGCCCTCCGGGATCCCAAGAGGCACTGAGGTCAAGCTTCGCTCGTTACAGTAGACAAAGTTGCGGTCACAGCGGCACACGCTGGGGCACGCCAGGGTTCTCCACAGCTGTGCGTACAGGCCCAGGGAAACCAGGAGCCAAGATTTCAGGGAAAAAGCCCCAGGGCTGGGCCATTTGGCGGTCCGTTGGCCCATTTCTGAGGTAAAGAAATAAAAAATGATGTGATGAGGAAAAGAAAAAGAAAATGACCAAAGAACCCAGGCAGACCGCAAAATCAAAACAAATGGGTGGGTTCTGTGTAAGTCCGCAGCTCCAGCTGGAAGAAAAGCCCTGAAGGCTTATGGTAAAGTAATCCTCCAGCCGACCTTGCCTGGTCCTGTCAGCCCGTGCTGTCCTCTTTGTCGCCGTCCTCCATGTGCAAAATGAGCCAACGGACAGGGTTTCCCACACAGGCTGCCGCTGATGGCACCCTCTCAATGGTCAACAGGAGCCTGGGTGGGCAGGCAGAACTCCCTTCTCTTGTCGCAGCTCAGGCCAGTTTCAATCAGTCTGTGGACCTCTTAGATTCAATCTGCAATCTGCTGCAAGAAAGAAGGGAGACAAGAATCAGTTGACGGGAGTAAAGGAAGACACACCGACACTACTACTATTCTCAAGACCTGTGAACACTTTGGACTCAATGGACAAATTTTGGACTCATCAGAAATTGGTGTTCAGTGACATTTCGAATCTCAATGACGTCCTTCCCGAGGTAGGGGAGAAACAGATGATGAATGACCTGAGGGCATAGTGGTTATGTGTTGGGCTGCTAACTCAGCAGTTCTAAACTGTCAGCTGCTCTGTGAGAGAAAGATGGGGTTTTCTAGAAACATAAAGAGTTACAGCCTTAGAAACTCACAGGGGCATTTCTACCCCGTAGAGTCAGTGACTCATCAATGACTTAATGGGGGTGAGTGAGAGAGCAACTTCAAAAGACAACCAAAGAATTACCCCTGGACTATCAACAAGCAGCAATCCATATCCATTTGCATGTCCAACAGCTAATGAATCAAATAGTGCTGCTCACCTCTAAATTCTCTGTCAGGTTCAAGATGGTAACTGAACCACTAAGAAAATGTAAAAGTATGAAAATTCTAATATTTAAAATCAAAGCAAGATGGAGATTGGGAGAGCCATTTAAAAGAGGTGTCCTTTTGATCTGTCCCTTGTCCAATTTATACTAATGCAATGCTCGCCTTCCTCCAAAAGATAATATTAGCAAGTTACCCACACCAGCCTAGGACCCATTTCCAATGATCCCCTCTTTGTGAACTTCCAGTCAGATGAAGATATACCACTGTGGTTCCTTTAAGAATTGCCAAGCTCACAAACAGTTCAACACCACTACCTTTCTCCATCAGTTGAGTGCTTTTCTACTTTAATGAAGGTCTTCAAGTAGATGAACTGACAGAAGGCATGGTTGGGGAAGTAAAGGTAGTCCAGAGATCATAATCATCCCCCTTGCTCCAGAACTTGTTCCATCTGTTTTTACATTAAAGACATAAAAGAGCTAATTGAAAGGTGCCAGATTTGATTTCCTTACAAAATAAGCTGGCATGACAGGACATGGCAAACTGTGAATCTCTTAATTCTCACCAGTACACAGAAATTGAAACCATTTATATCTAAGGATACACAGGAACAATTTGAACAAAATTTTCCCATAGCTATCTTTAGAAACCTGATTAAAAGAAAAACAACCTGTAAATGATATTTAAGCATCAAGGACACTGGGAATTTGTTCTATAATTTAGAAGACTATAGTACATCTTTAAAAATGCCATTAGCAAAAAGAAGTGGTATAATTCATTTTTTATTGCTTATTAACCTAAAAAATCTTTCAGATGGTATGATTCTTTATAAAGAATCTTTATAAAGATGCAACTTTAATTAAAAATTAAAACTTACAGATATGTGCTTTGTCAATGAAATGGGTGAACTCTTCCAGAGGAAAGCTCCCTCAGTATTCAGAGAAGAGTTTATAATGCAATCAGATGGCGTGCAAGAAACAAGAGGTCCATGCCAAGAGTTCCATGTCAACGTGATCTTTCATTCTGTTTTCAAGTCATCTCTGGCTCCTATGCTGCGCTGCTCAAGTGTAGTTTTTGGCCCAGTGGCAGCAGCAGCCTAACCTGAGAAGTTGCTAGAAGCAGAACCGGATGTTGTGGAGCACAACTTCATCTTTCAATGGCTGTCATTTAGTCAATGTAAAATAAGTCCCAGGCATGTCAAGTGACTCTTTTGAAAAGAGTAAAGGTGTATGTTTATGTCAACAGACCAGTCTCTTGGGGACTTAAGACATAATCTTAAAGTACAACCTGAAGATGGAAGGAAGACCTCTTGCTTTTTGTAGTAGTGCAATGATGATATATACCATGCGGCCACACTGGGCCCTTGAAAACTTTGTCTAGATAACAAGCCACTAACCATCTAGTAGGAGCATTAAGAATCAGCCTTAATTAGAGGTGTCTAAAGTGTGATCTTTGCAAGACCTCCTTGTGGGGTGGCGTGCGATGAGGTGGGCATCTAACCTGAAGTTCAGCAGACAGAATCTGCCAGCTGCTCTGTGGAAGAAAGAGGAACTTTTCTGCTCCCTGAAAGATCTGCATCCTTAAAAACCCAAAGGGGCAGTTCTATAGCCTGTCCAACAGGGGTACTGTGAGTTGGTATCAACTTGAGTTAAAAGAAAAAATAGATGTGCATTTTTCTTGTTGTTTTAAATTTTTACTTATGTTTTCTTCTAAAATCAATGTTATTAAGTATAATTTCCATACAGTACAATATATAGCTTGATGCATTGTTATAACTATATGCTTCAGGGTTTTATAATATTTGTAAACAGCATTTATGTAAGCCAGGTCCTTGGGTGGCACACGATTTGTGCTTGATGACTAGCTGAACTGGTTGGCTGGTTAAAGTAATCAAGCAGTGCCTCAGAAGAAAGGTGTGGTGATGTTTCTTTAAGGAGTCCACCTGGGAGCGTCATTCAACAGTGCAATGCATACTTGAACCAACTAGGTGCAATGATTTTGAACATTCTCTTTTTAAGGACCAAATACAGAAACTGTAGAAGGGAGAACAGAAACTGAAAAATTGAGACAAATGCATTTTTTGAGCATTCCAGAGGAATTTACAAACGGTGATGATAGCAATATGTAGCATTTCCCTAAGAGGGAAACAGGGGCACCAGATTTCCAAAGTACAGGCGTTCACAAAAACAGATGCTTCATAAATGTGCAGCAAGACACCTAGCTGAGCGCTTTAGCCTCTGGACCACTGGGGTTCCCTTTAGGGTCTCTAATACAATAAGACATTTCTTGAAGAAGTCGGGATGTACTTAAAAGTCCATCCGGCAGTCAGAGTGGGGTGTTAACAGTTAACAGCATTCTCGGGATGGACAGAATTAGACAACTGACTTGCAAATTTTCCACTTGCCTGATCCTTGTCCTCAACCAGTAAAGGGAAAAGCTCTATCAGCCATCCCAGTGCCCCAGGGCTTGCTCTCTTACAGGCGTGTTTAATACTCAAGAGTGGTTCCTTTTGAATTACATAACAGAATGTGGATCTGAAGGAAACCCTAATAAGATTACAGAGAGCAAACTGTCACTGTGTGTGCACCTTAATTGGGGGGAAAGTCCCATCCAGATAGAAACGTGTTGATCGGCGGTGGCAAGTGCAATGTTGAGTGAAAACAAGTTTTCCCAGCTGACTCTCTGCTTCCTTGGAATCACACCATATAGCCCTAGACAGTAGATTGGTTCTGAATCTTGGATCAACAGCAGCCCACACATGTCTGCTCATGAATACATGTGTTCAAAGGAGTGCATCTGTAAAATTACAAATACCCAGATCTAAATCACGGTAAATTCATAGAGTCTCAGTTGTTCTCTCCATTTTCAGCTGTAGTGTCTATTGAACACCAAGGTCAAAGTATAGCTCTCATGCTGGTAAAGGCCACAAACCCTGAGTTTTCTGCCCACCTCTGACACTTAGTAATTGCTGGATCTTGGGTCAATGACTTCACCTTTCTCAGTCATGGTTGCTCATTATCTGAGACATGCTGGCAATGTATGTTCTTAACGCAAAGCCCTCTACTTCCTCAAATCACTTGCAAGGATTAAATACAGCGATAGAGAGAAGAGTCCTACAAAATGTTCATGGCAAAGTGGGATAGAAAGATTGCAAAATTTTTTCCCATGAACATCCTGGTATGTCTGAGACAAACTTATAATGTTGGTCTGAATATGTCAAGCATGTAACACCAATAAATGATTATTCTTTATTGCTGTTATTAATGATCTCTAATGAGGCGAGCTCAATCTGTACAGCAAAACCACCTAGCACTCTAGCAAATCTGCCAATTACTACATGCACAATTGCATAAGGACCCCTGGTGGCGCTGTTGGGTAAGCACTGGACGGGGAACTACAAAGCTTGTGGTTCGAGCCCAATGGGAGCTCCTGCAGAAAAAGGTGAGTTCGTCTGTCCCATAAAGTATTACAAGGCCTTGTAGATCATACCTACGGTTGCTACGAGTTGGAACAGACTCAATGACATCTCTATCTGACTTCAAAGAGTTCCCAGAAAAATAGCATGAAAAGATGAAGGAAGTGTGCCACCAACTTTTTGAAAACTCCTCCTATTCTGAGCTGGAAAACTCTTCAGTGAGGAGGCTACTGTGTGGAACCAAAAATGTCTCCAGAGATTATCAAATATCGGCCAGGGTGAAAAATCTCCTCCAGTTGACAATGAGTGACTATTCCACAGCCCTTAGATGATGGTCAATGCCCCCTCCCCCCATTTTCTAAAGACAGTGGATAGCAAGTATCTCATAATCAAAAATATGCTTGTCATGGATGCTAAGTCAGCATGAGAATGCAGCATCTCTTTTCTCATCCATTTATTCAACCAATATTGATGGGGTGGCACTGTGTGTGAGGGGATTAACGACATGGTCAGTAGTCCAAGCCTATCAGCCAACCACTCTTCAGGAAAATAGCAAGTCTGTCTGCTCTCATACAGATTTGAGTCCTTAGGAACCCTATAGGGGCACCAGAAGTAGGAGTCCCTAGGTGGCACCACCAGTTAAGAACCTGTCTACACACTGAGAGGACAGTAGCCCAAAACCTGGCCAGAACCTCCTGCAGAAAAGGCCTGTTGATCTGGTCTACCCAGATAGGGCTCGGTGGGCAATTATCCAAAATAACCCAGCACCGGGGTCGAAGGAAAAAGACTGGAAGTTCAATGAAACCCACAGACAATGGAAAGGAAGTGAAAGTGGCAATCGGTGAGGAGCTCTGCAGAGTTTCCCATGAATACCAAAGAATAAAACCAAACTCACTGCCACAGAGTGGACACGGATGCATAGCAAACATACAGGACAAGGTAGAAGTGCTTCTGTGAGACCCTGTGGGTCTCACTCTGAAAGGAGTAGAAAGACCTCTCTTTCTCCCAGGGGGCGGCTGGTGGTTTTGAACTGCTGGTCTTACGGTGAGCAAGTCAACAGCAAGCACCACGGCACCAGGGCTCCCCCCACAAATGAAGAAGAGGGACAAGTGTAAGCAGATGTGTACCTTGGGGCAAGAGGGGATAACCATCACCCAGAGAAGGAAGCCAGGGCAGGGCAGTGTTGTCCTCCAACTCTGCCTGCCTCTCAGGGGGTGCGGTGTACTGGAGTGGGGGACACCACGCTTCCAGACGATTCGGAGCAAGCCAGCGTGCGTTTCAAAACCGTTAGCCCCTTTCCTGATAAAGCCTCTACAGGTCTAGCGCATTTCAAACATTCAGAGCCAGCTGTGTCCTGTTCCCCACCTCACCCCGTTTACCTTGTGGGTCTGAAATCCAGGGGGTGGGTTTCTCATCCCAGAAATCAGAGATGATGAAGAATGTTTTAATAGAAGGTGATAGGGAAAAACTGAAATTTTCATTCAAAAAGAAACAGAGTTCCCCAAGCCGGCTTGTAAATCATCGAACAACCCATGCTCTTTGGAGGACCAAGCAGCTGGTCTTACCACTCTCCCCAACGTGACAGGCATGGCAGTGCTGGCCCCGCCCCTTTCACTGAACTCCGTGTACATAAATCAGGGGCAAGCTTTCTGCAAAGTGTTTCTTTGCTAGTGCTACCTACGAACATTTTTTCTTTTGTAATTAATTCCAGGAGCCTGGATTCCAGAAGCGCTTAATAAACTTGAACTATAAAAGTCATAGTACAGAAAATAGGGATTGTCAATAAGCACTGCCAATTGCATACTACAGAGACACCAGCGTAAACCTAATAGAACCATAATGGCCTGAGCATTGGCTGGCTTGTGATAAGGAATCCCGGTGCAGGATGGGGTGCAGAAGAGGCTAACCTGCGGTTTCTGCTAGAAGTGCCCCACTCCCCTGCCCACCACCTGCCCCAGTCAGCCCAGGTCCTGGAGCTTCTGGAGCTAGACGATTTGTGCTGAGAGTCAGACCGTGTGCAGGTGCAGAATCCCAAGCTGGAACTGCGCTACGAATGCCTTTGTTACAATCTGGAAACACTAAAGCAATTTATAGATCGTGTGCACATTTCCACATTCCTGAAGATAGGTTATAAATACTGCTCCTACAACAATAGAGAGAGTTCTATAGTTAGCTGGCCAAGATGTGGGGATTAGCAAAGGAATTTGGAGAAAAATATAATAGCTGTCCCCACCCCTTCACTTGAAACCATTTTCCCCCCAACTCATTCACTGAATCTCGATCAAGCCCATTGCAGTGAGAAGGGTGTATTTCTTTGTTAAGACAAAGAGAGAGAAAGAGGGAAAGGAGGGAAGGAAAGAAA
Source organism: Nesogale talazaci (assembly GCA_004026705.1). Taxonomy (NCBI): domain Eukaryota; kingdom Metazoa; phylum Chordata; class Mammalia; order Afrosoricida; family Tenrecidae; genus Nesogale; species Nesogale talazaci. Next base: position 255,996 of record PVJH01000584.1, read on the forward strand.
GGAAACACTTTAGTTAAAGAATTGACAATTTGCCGGTACCAATCTAGCACTGAAAATATTAAAATTGGAAGCCCCAATAAAGTTATTCCCCTGGCAAGCACAAATACTAGAACACATTTCAAGATTTGTTCTCACATGGTTTCCAATGCACTTGGTTCAAATGTTCATGGTAAATTCACAACAAGCATCAATGTTACCAACTCCAAGAAACAAATTTTGAGGGCACATTCACTACGACCGGGGATAGCTCTTAACTACCACTTAAGTCTGAGAAAGCTGGTGGCTGCAAGATGGGACATTGTCAATCAACAACCAACCAATCTTGCACTAGCAGATGTCAAGTTGAATGAGGCTGTTGGAGACATCATCAATCTGTGTACAGAACTGTGCGCTACTGAGTTATCCTAACTGAGTTTTCGAAGAAGACTCTGGATGTGGTCTGAGCTCAGCTACTTGCCTTCGGTTTTCAACCCACCCAGCCTGCACCCAGAAGAAAGGCCTATGAAACCCTTACAGAGCAGCTCTACTTGCACGTAAGGGTTTGCTGGAAGTTGGAACCAATCAGATGGCCCTGAGGTGTGTGGCGCTTGGTTTGAATCATCTCTGGAAATACTCTGCCAGGCCTTTGTTCTACAAGACCTCTAGGTCAGCCCCTTCACCAATGGGGTTTGGACCACATACTCTGAACCTCCCAAAGGGGGTGGCACTGAAATAGTTCCATGGTACCAGGTGGCTGCAGGTGGTGGGTAGAAATGCAGGCAGAAGGACTACCAGGTCAGAGGTGTCACTAAGGCTAGTACCACTTGTCACCCAATGTGGATACTCATCATGCCCCCTCTTGCATCATCAGCTAGGCACAGTACCTACCAATGGACCCAAGCAGAAGGAAAAATTCGGAGGAACAGGGATGTGAGCTGTTCATCCCTGTTCAGTGGAGGACAAGGAGAGAACCAGGTCATTGCACCCACTGGGGTTCACCAGCCCTTGTGGAGAAAGGGGCAGGTGGCAGGCTGAGTCACGATACTGGGTGACCTCAGTCCTAGTGACGCTTGGGTCATGTGTGGGATCAGATTGTTCTAACCCAGGACAACTGGATCACTGTCTCTGTGACCCGAGGGCTTTAGGCTTCATAGCAGAGGTGAAAAGAAACCAGTAGGGTTGAATTTTGAGAAAAAAAAAATGTATTGGGCTGAGGCCCCAGTGGCATAGTGGTTGTGTGAGGGACTGTGGTCCACTGGGTTGGCGGTTTCAAATCCAGCAGCAGCAATCCAGGAGCAAGGCTGGGCCTCCCCTTCCCACCAGAGGGCAGTGATGCCAAAAACAAAAAGCAAAAAACACACACACACGTGTGTGTGTGTGTGTGTGTACCCCAGACCAAATTCACTGTCATTCAGTCGATGCTGACTCACCAAGACCCTATAGGAAAGGGTCCAACTGCCCTTGTGAGTTTCAGAGACTGCAATAACTCTTTATAGGAGTAGAAATCAAGCTTTTCTTCTGAGGAGCCCCTAGTGGTTTTGAACTCCTCACCTTACAGTACGCAGCTGAGTGAGTAACCACCATGTCCCCAGGGCTCCTTTCCATAAAGGAGAAATACCCTACTCCTTGTATTGGTATCCCTTTCAAGTCATAGCAAAAGAAGATAGTTCAATCATTGCGCACACAACCAGTCCAATAGTTGAATGATCTCCTCTTCTGTATAAGAGGCCCGGCTTGATTCTATGCCCATTTGCCTCTGGACACTGCCACAGTCCTCTCACAGTGGAGGCTTGCATGTCTGTATGATACATAACAAGTTTGAAGAGTTTGCAGACTAAGATGAATGAAAAAGAAAGGTCTGGCCAACTGCTTTAAAAAGTCAGCACAGGAAAACCCTAGAGCTTGCAAGGATTACATCCCAAACTGACCATGGATATGAAGCAGGAGCAGGCAACCTTCCATTCCCTTGTGGATGGTGGTGTCCTGTGTAAGAGGCCAGCTTGATAGGAATGAACAAGAACATCGGTGGCAGCATATCTGTTTTGTAAAATAACATCAACTGATACATTCTTATTGACTACTTAAAATAGGAGTCGGTCTGGTGCTTCACTGCAAACCTGGCTTAGCAGGAGGCTGGTGGGAGCAGCTCAACTATCGAGCACTTGCTGCCTGTCACCTGGACTCCAGTAAGTCAGTGCTATCTAACGAGGATCCGTGTTTCTGGACATGTCATATCAGCAGCCCCTAAATCTTTATACACATTTAATGTGATACTTAGAGCTTTAGTTGCATGTCTTTCCATAGAATCTGCCAATATAAAATAGGCCAGTATTTTTGAGAGGTTAAAAAAAAGATATGGAAAAAAATGAACAGAATCCAAAAATATAAACATGGCCTAGTTTTCCACCAAAATATGGCCCCACGTCTATAGTCCACCTACTGAAACAGAAAACCTTGTGTCTCCTTCACTGGGGGCATAGAGATTTCAGTCAGTGATATTGATGAGGCACCCAGAATGAAATTAAAGAATGTATACTTCCAGGTGAGTTATCTGGTTTTGAGTCTAAAAGGAAAGAGAAATTCATTGCTTAGACTGATTTCCGTATCCTAGGCATGGCTATGAATGTAAATGGTGCCCCATCCCCTCCCTGAATAAATAGGTTTTTATGACGGGTCTTCTCATCTTCAGAATACCTGTCACGCTGAGGTATCGGGCTGTGTCCAGGGAACTATTTTGGGAACGGGGGGTTGAGAGGGGACACAAAACAGAGGGAAGATAATTATTTCCAATCCTTGATCCTCTCCCTCTCTCAAGGACAATACTCCCCCTCAAGTCCCAAACCTGACAGTTATGTGTTAAGATAAAACCCAGGCAGTAATACAACAGCAAACCAAGTCCAGGGAGGGGGGCTACAATCTTATCGTGCCCAGTGTAGTCACACACAGCACATAAAAAATGTTTTTGCATTTGAAGACTTAAAAACACACCATGGTTTTAAAAGCTACCTTGAAAGATGTCTGCACCATGGCTCTTTCTCATTTGCATGTATTTTAAGATATGTTCCCCCCAAAAGTAGGAATTTAAGCAGAAGGGCAAAGAGGAGATCTTTGAAAAATAGGTTTGTACATTGGTAGAGAGATGCTTTCACTGAGATACAATGCAGGTCTCAAACTAAACCTGGGCAAAAATCCTCTACTCTTAATATATGCTGCCAATCCATTTCAAGCTCTATTTATCTATCTATCACCTATCTATCTATCTATCATCTATCATCATCTATCTCGTGTGTGTGTGTGTGTGTATTTAAAGGTTTTGGTGGGGAGAGGGGAGAAAAAGCAGACTTTTTTTCTTTTAAAGGAAACCCAATTACATTTGGACCTGTGTGTACCTGCCACCAGGTTCATGAACATTTGTATCCACCACTAGAGGGAGACAACACGGCTGGACCCAGTAGAGGCCCCACACATGCACTTTCACATGGACATGAGATCCCCAGAAACAAGGTTGTGCACTGAATTTTCATCTTTGCCTCCACCCCTCTCTGCTTGCCCAGAAGTAGGGGAAAAGTTCCAAGGAACATAGTGCTCACTGAGAAGGAACTCCTCTGAGAATGATAGGACATGGAGGATGATCAAGCAGAGAGGATTGAAAACACTAGGAGCGTTGAAGCCAGGGCACACTTGAATTCAGACTGGGCAACTCAGCTCTCCGCTGCATTCGCTCGCTTACCTGACATGCAGACCCCGGAGTGAGGCAGAAAGGTTGGTAGGCGAGCATTGCATCTCGGTGGTAGGAATGCTGTCTGAGATGCAGTGCAGGTCAACAGAGGACACGGATGAAGACACGTGAATGCAGAGTCTACCTGAGGGACCTTCATTGCCTTCAAATATCTGGCCTTGCTGGACTCCCGATGCTTAAGATGTTCACATTCTCCAGCCAGTCCTTTGCAGCAGAATGCTACTCTTTCTAAACATGCAAGTGTTTGAGGGACAGGCATTTGCAACCAAGTGAAAATAATCTGACATTTTCTTAAAAGCACTGCTTCTCACTCACCCACTTATAACCTGTGGTGGGTGGGTGGCTATGCCCTGGGCTACTAACCGCAAGGTTCTTAAATTCTAAACCACCACTGCTCAGAGGGAGAGAGTCCATTCTTTGTACTTTGGTAAAGAGTTGGAGTCACAGAAACTCAAGGGCAGTTCTACCTTGCCGAGGGCAGAGTGATGAGGCTGTGTGCCCCTGTAACAGGTTCCCAGTCTGGGAAACCCTTTAGACAGGCCACTAGGAGTGGCAATGGACCCTGTGATAGTGTGTTTGGTTTGGGTTTGGAGTTAAAAGGACTGAAGGATGAGGGTGGGGGGAGGCAGAGGTCAAAACAGACAGACCTGGTCTAGTTCCCAGGGAGGGGAGTTGAACAGTGAAACTTTATCAGGCAAACAACCTGGGAAGGGGAGGCAAGCTCTCCGTGTGGCTTGGCAAAGTTTATCTTCAGTGCCCTGTCTCAGAGAGATTTTCAAACACCTGCACACAGTTTTTGTTTTGTCCCCAGCTGTCTCAAACTCCCTTGGAAACAGATGGAGTCTAAATAATAAATACATTTTAAAAACACACACAGGGACTTAGAGGGCAGAGTGAGGCTTCCATTAAAAAAAAAAAAAAGCTAGATAATTAATTAGATGGGGTGGCTTCCCCTCCATCAGGAGCAGGAAGTTGAACACCCTGCTTAGCCTAATGCCCCTTCTGCTGGGAAAAGAGCAGACCACCCGTGGTTTCCTAGCAAGCAAATTCGTCTCTACCTATAAATTACGCCTTGTGGCAAGGAAAAAAACGCTCTTCCCAGTCCACTCCCACCCCCACCTTTCCTTTTTGTCTGAAGTTATTCATGAAGCCTGACAAGCACCCAGAGATGCTTTTAAAGGGAGTCCTTGGGTGACTAAGTGACAGAAAAGTTTGCTCATGCAGTCCACAGTTTGATGGGTTTTCTGGATGTCAGGCTGGGCTGAAGGACCCAGGAGAGGCGGGGTGATTGGGCATAAAGATGGGTCAAAAGGGACTGAGGGTTGAATTCCCAGAAGGAGAGATTCCCAGGCCCATCCACAGGGGGAAGAAGACCCTGCTTCTACCTGAACTTCCTCACACAAATTTGGACCACAGCTAAGAAGCCCTGGGGCCTATGGAAAGCCCACTGTGACCCAACTTGCCCTGCATGACTGTCCAGCAAAGCTGTGTGTACATCGACTGAAAGTCTTCTTGTAGCATCTGCTTTGAGCCTGCTTGGGACTTTCAAGCCTTCCCATGAACATTTCTCCTTCTTGGACCAAAATAGCACTCTCTTTCCTCAATCTTTGAGCCATGTGTTTAGCAATGCCAAGAATCTAGCCACCCTTACTTTTAAGATCAGTGAATAATGACAATCCATTAAAGAGGAAAAAAGAAAAAGACAACAGCTAAGTGGTTATTAGAAAAGTAATACTGCTGGTGCTCTAATTGCTCGTTCAATTCTGGGAACCACTGATGGGCTCCAAATCCTTTACTGGATGTTTGACATCAACAGCTTGTGAAGTGTCCATCTCAGGAGGGCAACAGTCTTCGGAGAAGGGCACGTAATTCCCAAGTCCAAAGTTATGCAATGCCACATCATTACCAGTTGCATCTATTCTGCCATTGTTCTGGATGTCTTAGATAGGCCACGCATACTGACGAAGTGGAACTGTTCCCACTGACATGAAACTTAATGCTTAGGGAGGAATGAGAGAAAACCTTGAGACATTCCCATGACTTGTGGCCCTCCTCCATGTGCCCCCTGTGTCTGAACAGACACACATGCTATATGTCATGTAAAAATGGCATGAGGAAGAGGGATAATTAGAAGGGGAAATGCCTGAATAGCCCCAAAGCTATTACTATTACCCATAATACTAAGTATTAGTAAGTATTACTAATAGTAAGTACTGTAATAATCCAATTACAGTAGCTATTCCCTGTTACTGCAGAGTTGAGAGCCTCCTGACAAACAGAAGGCCTCCACATGGCTGTATTCACTGTCATCTTTTACAGAAACAGATTCCCACACCTTTCTCCTGGGCAACCGCTGGATGGATCTGAACCACTGATCTTTAGGGAAGTCCAAAAATCAAAACCAAACTCAGCTTCAGTGAGTTGATTCTGATCCATAGTGACCAAAGTGGGCAGAATACAACCGACTCTTTGGGGGCTTCCAAAGCTTTAAGTTTTTATTGGTGCAGAAAGCCTCATCTTTCTTGGTCAGAGTGGCTGATGGATTTGAACTTCTGACTTTGGGGTTGGCAGCTACACATGCAATCCACTACATCAGCAGGCCATTCGTGTCACTCCACCATCACTGCCAGCAAGTTGATTTTTGCTCATAGCGATCCTGAACCTCAACTATCTCCTGTGAGGAAACTGATGGGTTTGAACTGCCATTGAACTTAGCAGTCCAATGCTGACCCGACAGCACCACGAGGGACTGCGCTGCTCAGGGAGCTTAAATAGCCTCCTAATGGTGACACCAGTGAAAAAAGTTTGAGAGCCAGACTACCAAGCATAGAATAGTAGTAGTAATGATGATAATAGCCACAATTATAATACTTAAGAGGAACTAAGTGCCTTGAGAAATCTATGCTCTTGTTTAATTCTTGTGGCAGCCCTGTGAAATAAACGTTGCATCGTCTTTAGTATTGAAGGCACTGAGACACAGAATGCTTAAGTTAATTTCCTCATGATCACATCATTGAGGAATAGTGGCTGAGATTTATGCACATAGCAGAACATTTCCTACCCAACGCCCACTTACATGGAATTCCAGAAAGCACTGTGTTCTTACTCTCCCTGAAACATACTGATGTGCTCATAACATCCTGAGCATTGGCAGCTGGTGGGGTCTTATTGTATTGTCTCCGCACACACTCTTGCTGGGGAGCTGTATGCTGACCAGAAGACCGACATCATTTTATGTCAGTGAGAATTCGTTGTAATTAGACCATGTAAGCAAATATTTTATAGAGTAATAACATAGGGATGTATTCCTTTTTATGGAAGTCTAGTTGGATGATTTGGGAAAAAATATCATTAATGGCAAGTCAAAAATGATGATGAATTAAGATTGTTTTTGGAGAGGGGAATCTTAACAATTTGGAGGCTTCTGCAATCAGATTGCTTTCCAAGTGCCTGGATATTTTCAAGTGAATATAAACAAACATAACCAAGTGTCCTCCCAGTGGGTGTTATCCAAACCATACCAATCCTATATAAGGTTTCAAGGCTGTAAATCTTCATTGGAGCAGACAGCTTCATCTTTGATGGATTTGAACCATCGACCTTGTAGTGAGCATTCCATTTAGCTGACAGTGCCACTAAGGCTTTTTAATATAAAGAAGGTCAATTGGAAGCAAGAATTGATGCCCTTGGAGAGTTGTTCAACTAAGAAAATAATATTAATCAATTGCCATGCCAGCAAAACCCTGGGCGAGGCATCAAGTTCAGAAAATTAATGTCCATTTAAATGCTGTGGGTTTTGTATATAAATTAGTATTAAAATGTTTTTATAGTTTCTCAAGGTAATTGAAGTACCTGTCCAAGTTATGTCTGATATTAGAGCATAAATACTTTCTTATATTTTTCTTATATGTTGTAAATATAAAAATGCATAATGCATATGCTGGTTCTATCAGCACCAAAATAAAAAAAAATTATATGCTTGATTATTGAGTCAAAAACCTCAGAGAAAAGTGATAAGCACCATTCAACAGTGAGAAGTAACTACCAAAGTCGATGGTACCCATTCTTGCCTATACTACATGCGGGTTGCTCTAATGCAAAGTACAGTTACTCTAATGCAGTCAGGAGAGAGAGACTAAACATGTGCCTCTCTTAAGGGATATTTCTTGACAAAAATGAAGTCAATGAGGGAAAACATGTGAGAAAACATGTTTGGAGGGCTTTCATGAAGTCAGATAGACCTGGGATGACATTAAAGGAAAATATAGAAAAGTCTCGGTGAACATTTCTCATGTCCTTTATAACAGAACTACTTAAGGGCCCTATTATAAAGCATAAATACAATACCAAATATAATGAAAAATACTCAAACTATAAAAGACAAAATAGGAGACTAGGGCCTTCTAAAAATATGACATTTCTGCACGTCAAAGATTTCACCTAAAAAGTTAAAAGAGAACCCACAGATTAGGAAAAATAATTAGCAATGATGTATCAGGTATAGGTATAATTCCAAAAGCCTATATAAAACTACAACACCTAAATAACAAAAATAATAATAACCAATCAAAAATGCGTACAGACACGAATAGACAATTTACTAAAAATGGCATCCGAGTAGCCAACTACCTTATGAAGAAATGTTTTAGTTCATTAGCAATAAGAGAAGTACCAATTAAAATAACAATGAGATGCAACCACACATTGACACTCTCAGCTAAATTTAAATAAATAAATAAATAAATAAATTCTGGAGAGGATGTGGAGAGGTTAGAACTAGAATTGTCCCGAATCACAGATTGCTAGTGGGATTATATAATTGCAAAACCACTATGGAAATCCGCACGGAGCATCTTTAAACACATGTAAATTCAATGACGTTATGATCTTCCAAGCTCACCACTTGTTAGATAGTCTAAAGAAATAAAAAACAAAATAGGAACAAACATCTGCATACCTATGTTTATTGCAACAATTTCTGTGACAGCACAATGATGGAAACCACCGCCAACTTAGACAAGGGAGGAATGGATACACAAACTCTGGTACATTCCTGCAATAGAATCTTCTGCATCCTTACAACTGAGTGATGAGGGGGTGAGTAGGATCCTGTTATTGACTTGATTTGATCAAATAAGCTGTGCATGAATACATTTTGTGTTCAGTGGATATTATCCTCCACAAACAATATAACAAAAAATAATAATTCTAGCTTTTATTTTTTAAGAGGGGGAGAAGAAACCCTCCGGATTTCTTAGTCATCAGATGGACACATTGTTCTGAGTGGTTATAAAAGGAGAAAAAGCAAACCTGCAAAGGACTTGTATTCTTTTGTGACATACAAGTTAGTTTTAAACAATAATAATAAAAAGAGAGTGATTACTATTTACCAGTGGTGGGACGGGTCAGGCCTAAAGGGCCACTGGATGGCTGGTGTTCTGGATGACCCGTGGGGATCCTGGGTCTCCTTTGTCAGTCACTCCCATCTGTGCTAACTGGCTCTGACAGCCAAATGAGGTCACGGGGCTCACTGTTGTCTGCCCATTTATGCCCCTAATCCCCCATTCCACCTCTCTGCACACACACAGCAGGAAAGACTAATTTCCTCCCATTTTCTATGCCCCCTTTGAAGGTATTTCTTGAGCGCTGCTCTGAACCGCAGCTTTTTAGAGCAATTTGGTTTATCTGCATCCTTTTATTCCCTCTACCATTAGTCCAATTTCAAAAACAATAAGAATGAACACATAGGCACAAAGCACACCAAAAAACACATCTTCTCAGTTTTAAAAACATTCCGTAAGCTTATTTATCTTTCATCCAGTTTTTTTCCCCCTTCCCTGGTGGAATTTACCAAATATCTTTGAATGTCCTCACCCGAAGCCGTTTGTGAAAACAAATGTTCCCCGAAGAAACACACTCATTAATTCTTGAAGCATGACCTGCTGTGAGTAAAGAGGTGCCAAGACTTGCAGCAGGGGATGCAGGGTCAAGGAAGCCAAATACGCAGGACCCGGAACGTACAATGTAGATGGTTGATGCAATTCATATGTTCTGCAAGACTGCCCAACACAGCCTACCCAAGGGGAAACACACAAGACAGGTGTAGGCAATCATATTTCATCTGCATAGTGTTCTGATATGTCAGTTACCTTCTCTCTCCATTTTGTTGCTAGTCCTTATAGAAGAAAAAAGTTTGGTGATATATAAATGCACATCTCAGATCCGCAATGAGCTGGGTGGATGCATTGGCTGTAACAGGAGACTCGGCCATACCAACAATGGTAGGGACGGTGCGGGACCAGGCAATATTCCCATCCCTGAGTTAGAATAGACGTGGCAGCAGCAGCGGCAGCACCACCAATCCCTTAGAGGGACCGGGACTGGGCCCTGTTCCATGATATGATGGTTTCCTTAAAATCAGTTCATTAGTTGGCTCGGGAATCAGTTCACTGTGAGTTGGAACTGACTCTACAGCGTCTAAAAACAAGGGCACCATTCTCTATAGGCTAGTTTCAGTTATCAGTTATTTCGCTAGTGCCAAGGTTCCAGAAAGCATGATGACAAAATCTTTGGCTCTGTGTCATCTGCACCTAGAACCTTAACGGCCTTCCTCAAGCCCCCAACATTCCTCTTCTCACACTAAGACAAGCAAAAGGGCCTTTATGTGTCTCTTGTGCATTACTTCACTGAACAACTGCTGCCCAAGCCTCAGGAACAGAGCACACTCCAAGGGGAGAGCTTTGTCCAAAGTTCCTTCAGAGACCGTGGAGAAAAATGCAGATCCAATCCTGGCCTGCAAGTTAATTAAGAGAGAAGAAGACAAGGAGAATGGATACTTGAAGGCAGGAGGTCATAAATGTCATAACTTTTGGTGCCAACAAAATTATGCCAAGACCCAAAAGAAAGACGGATCCTGTTTGATGAGGCCAACTGAGAGACTTGGAAAAGAAGCGATGGTTTTCAGATGAGCTTCTTCATTATCCTCATCTAGGTAACAAGGACAAAATTGTCCTCAGAAAATCTAGCCTTTCTTCTCGCAAAAAAGAAAAAAAGAAAAAAGAAAACAACCAAGAACCCCAATACAACAGACCTGAGACCAGAGAAGCCTAATCTGGTGGTAGACTTTCTCTGCAACATATCTACCAGTTGGTTGCTAGTTTCATGTTAAACCGGAATGAGAAATTTCCCACGCAGCATTCTCATGCATCAAAAGATGCACCACCCTGTTGTGACATCGCATGACTTATTTCCTGATGGATTTGCCAGATCTCCTCCGCTCCAGGGCAAATAAAGTCGGTGATGTGAAGGTAAGGCTTCTAAAGCAATTGAGTGTCCAACTTTTTCATTTCACTCTTCATAATAACTAGAACGGTTGCCAAATCATAATTCTCTCTCCCGAAGGGAGAGCCCTATTAAGCCACTCTTGCTTTGAAAAGTCTGACTTGGCTTTGAACAAAACCTGACAAAGACAATGATAGCACCGAATGTAATCAATCCTGAATTCTCCAATTTGTTCCTTGAGCTACAGGGTGCTTTAAGGAAATTGGAAGTGCCATCTTGCCTTCCAATGGAGAAGCCCGGGCAGGAATGACTGAGTACCAGCAATGCACGATTCTGCGATGGGCGCTCCACATTAAGGCCAAGGAACTGTCCTGAAGCTCTTTGATGGAGATATTTTCCTTCAGAAATGGAAATCAGTGTATCATCATTTTAAAAAGAGAAAACAAGACTCTCAGGTGATTATCTGGACATCTTTTGTAACAGACCTATATATTTGCATATGCTAGTGTGGGATATGACTGATACACCATTGTCTTGTGGTGAACTGCTAGGTTAGTGGCCAACCCCACTGCTTCACAGTTACCTGCTACACACACACACACACACACACACACACAAATGTTTGCAAGCAAGCAAAATGGATCAATAGCCACAAAGTATCTGAGCTTGCTGTTAGTGACTTTAAAATAAATATGGAATCATGTGAAATGTATTTAAACATTTAGGGGTAGTTTGCAAAGCAAGTATCTGTTGTGCAAAGTGCTCTTCTGCCACAAGAACCTAGCACCATGGCTTATAGTAGGCTGACCTCTTCCCCCTGGTTCTCAGGAACAACCACAAGGGTCTTCTGGGAAAACCTCTCCTTTTTCAGAACTCTATGGCAAGCCTTTTGCAGCAATTTTCTGAACCACCAACATCTCTGCTACATTAACCAGACTAGAGAGCTGGTACGGGGGCAGAATGCTGAACTCCCATTCACGTGCGAATCCTTGTATCTTGAGCCCTCTCCCAGGAGTCCAGTACTGCTCCATTTCATAATTGACCCAAACGAAGCACCGTTTGTTCAAGCTTGCTCCCACTCCCGTACAGTTAGGAGCCCTGGGGGTGTATCTGCTCCACGGCCAGCTCAGCTCTGCACCAGCAGCTCTAAGTGACCAAGACTAAACTTTCCATTCCTGTAAACAGTTACAGCCTCAGAAACCCATGGGTGGAGTCCGCATTGACTTGATGGCAGGAAGTTACAGGTCGCCATGAGTCAGCATGGGCTGATGGCAGTGAGTTTGGTTTGTCTGTTGTTTGGTTTTGTGCGTAGACAGCAGGTTGCAGCGCTGAGGTCTCAGCCTGGGTGTTCTGACTTCCTGGGAGAAGAATGGGCCAGTCTGCTTCTGGAAAGCACTCTGCTTGGAAATCCTGTGGGGTCGTGTTATGAGCTGGAACCAACCCATAAACAGCAGTGGGTTCTGATTCCAGAGATGTTCTCTTTCATTTGGGTTGAGAAAAGCCCTAAAGACTTCTCTCCCCACAACATTAATCCACTTCGGCTCTCATTCAACAGCTGTTAGGACAGCCTGCTGTCTTCCATTATCCAGAAGCCTGTGGTCTCCCTCAGGGAATTGGGAAAGTTGGGCACAACAGTGCCGGCAGCCTGGCTGTGCTCCAGAAGCTCTTGGTGGGACCATGCTGTGTCATTTAAAGTTCAGGCTTGCTTGTAAACAATGCTGGCAAAATGGCTCCACGATGGTTTGAGCTTCCATGGCAAAAGAGCTGGACTCAAACCAGCAGGATTAAGCTGTCAATTGATGCCATTCCAGAGCCACTGTCTGTAAATGATTCTGGCCCCTTACAGTCCATCAGTCGTGTCCTATGCTAAGTTCCCCTGTGCATCCTTGTCTTACTCCTTGTCTTACTCCTTCCTTGTCTTACTCCTTCCTGGACAATCAGATGATTCGAATCTTTTGACAGTAACCTGTACTTTTTGATCTCTCTCATGCTCACTGGTTTACCCCAAGATATGACCCCCATTCATTTGTTTGGGTCCATGTTTGACTTTTTATAAAATAGGAAGGATTGTGGAGGAGAGGCCTTCCAAACATTCATGCTAAATTGGATTATGCTTTCATTCCACCTTCCATGATCTATTTGAAGCCCCTTTATATCCTTTTGTCTTGAGTCACTAGCCATTCCACAGACATCTACCAAACACCTGGAGTGGAGAAGGTGTTTTGGTCAGCATTATAATAAGTTTAAGACATAATCTCAGATGAGATCTTCTCTGAAGACAAATGACTGCAGCTTCCCCCTTCCAAAATCCAGCTTATATTAGACTATCACAAATTTACACATCTTTCTCTTTGCATCCATGTAAAATTTACCACCCCTATTTGTTCTCCTCATTCCCTGGATACTTATTCAATCTTCAAGTGCTTTTGAAAGTCTTCTCTAATAAATCCAGACTCTGATGGCAGCACACAAAATCCAATAATTTCTTTCCATCTGCATTTGTCTTCATGGCGTTTTTTAATCTTCCTTCACCTTGACTCTTGGCAAGCACTACTCTTCCTGACCACAGTTTCTTCCCCTAAATTCTCTCCTTCATCAGATTCTCCGGTGTCTCCTCTGATGATTCCAAACCTCGTGGGCATAAACAGTTCCATATAGCCACCTGCAACTTCAAACAAATCCACTTAGGTGATCCTTATTATTTCTTGATTTAAATAATGGTACGGACCACTACTCATTTGCCCACAGTAAAAAGATCATCACTAACTTGCCACCCAAAGGAGTTGATTGAGGTCAACTCTTCTTTTACCCCATCTCTCATGTGCTTCCCCACCTTCCTGGATCCACTGCAAGTCCCACAAATGGCTGGTCTCTCTCTGGTCTCCTTTTCTCCAGTCCTGTTCCAGCCACCCTCAACTACTCTGGAATGAATATCCTGCAGGATTAGCTTCACCATCGTGCTGTTCCACTCGAGACATTCCCTTCTACTCCCTATGAGGAGAATGCCATTTATATTTTTTCTATGTGGCAGAGCAACAGGCTGCCTTCCTGAGATGAAGGCAGAGACCTCTCATGTTTGAGAGGCTGATGGAGAACCAGAGAAAGACAGCAGCTGCAGGCTGAAGTGAGGGGTTGCTGTGGGTTTGACTGTACCCTTTCAGTTTACTGATCCTGACTTGTGGGAACCTATTAACTTTCCTAATAAAACTCCTGGCGACTTTTGACTATGAGTCCTGAGTGGCTACTGCAATGAATTATGGAACCCGGCATAGAAGTAGAGTCCTACGGAGGAAAAGTTTGTGTCTGAAAAGGGTCATGAAAAAGGGGGGAGGGGTGTTATGGCTGACTCAGGTTCTTGGCCATAGAGAAACCCAAAAGAAGTCAGTTATAGGCCCATTTGGAGTCATTTTACATAAATATTTTTATTTAAATTTGGATTCGAATCACAGAACTCATATTCATTAGCCTTGGGATGCTACTGTACCTGCCTGTGACTTGGCTTCCTCATCTGCAAGATACACAGATTTTGCTGTTTGTTAGCTGACTGGTGAGGGATAAGTGGATGGGGGTGGAAAAGGGAAGGAAGGTAAGAGGGAGGGAGGGTGAGGAGGAGGGAGGGAGGAAAGAGCAAATTGAATGGTAAGGTGAAATTTAAGAAGAAATTCATTTAGTTATATGCACCACTACTAGACAGTGTAGAATATTTCCCCCATGGTCCAGTCAGATCAACATGGTATAGAGAGAAACAGAGACACTTTCCAGTTAAAAACAACCAGTATTCGTGTCTTGGTATTCTCATATGTACTCTGTACCACTGTGAAAGTTATTTATCTCCACTGAGTCTCAGTTTTCTCCAAGGTAAAATTTATTATTGATTGCTAACTTGCAAAAATATTTTAAGAATTCAGATTGCAATCTATGTTAAATACTTATTAGGTGGTAATTATTCCTAAGCGTGTCCTTCAGACTCTTTTAGAGGAAGTGACAGCCAGGAATCGGCTACTTCTGACAATGATAAATATGTTTATCCCATTAGTCAAAACTGTCTCCAGGGCAAAGAATTGTTCCCATTTATGAGAAAATAATTTTCTTTTTCCATCCTAACCCATAGCTGCACATACGATATTGTATATGATTGCACCAATCATGCTAAAGTGCTTCCTAAAGAGAGGCTAGGTGAGGAAGAGAGGGAGATAAAGCTGTGGTTCCAAACCTGTCTCTTTGTCTGATTTGGGCCACTAACGAGATGCTTGTCCCGGGAAAAGGGCCATCCCTGAGTTGCTTTGTTCAGGCCATCACAGGAGGAAAATGGTTTCACAATGTCTATGGCACTTTAAGTGGAAACATCCCATGAGTCCCAGCTATGGAGCGACAGGATGACGCGTGACTGAGAAATAACTCTATGACCAGAAGAGCATCTCAGAGAATCTGAATGTCACTATCAGAAGTCAAACCTGGCAACGAGTCATGTGGACTGGATAGGCTGGTGCCCATGGCATTGGTTGACTTCCGGTACCTCGTTTCCAGTGAAGTATCCCGTGTATAAAGTCCCTCAAACACCAAGTGGTTCTGTTGCCCGTGGGAACCTTTGAGGATGCTCTGACGCAGAGCAAGCCCTTGCCCAGCAGACAGGACCGTTGCTCAGGCCTGTGCCACCCTCTCCATGGTTGGCATGTGTGAGCCCATGGTTGCATTCCTGCTGGGAACCTCTCTGTCTGGCAAGTGACATCTTTGGAGCGGATTTGTCCAATGCAGTACATCATTTGATTTACTGACTATTCTTCCGTGTATTGCGGAGCTGAGAAAAATAAAACCTGTGCAAATTTCAGTCTCTTTTCTACTTACTATGGAATTTTTATTCATCTGCTCTCCAGGTTTGAAATCACATCTAGATCCAGATTGTGTTCGAAAGTCTGACTCTTGGCCTATGCACAGATTCAGAAATATGAGTACAATTAAGTGTTTAAGAAATCCAGTTCTTCGGTGCTATCCATAATTAGCTAGGACCCATACAGTTGAATTCCATTGCATAATCAAGAAAACCCAGGAAACATCCTTTTGATAGTCCATGCTTTCAGCCAATGATAACCCTCTGTGTCTTCCTTTTGAATTTGGCTTGAATTCCTGGCAAGTCCCTCTCCATGCAACTTTCCTTGTGGTTTTAAAAAATAATTTCTGCATTCAGTTGCATCACCTTTCTTGTAAGTGGGCAGACATATGGGTATCTTCCTGGCAGTTAGTCCTCCAAGTTTCTTGCTAAAGACGAGGAGCTCTTCTTACATTACATCTGCTTACTGAAACATCTCAGGGTGTATCCAGTCAATTTCTGGAAACGTGTCTTTTGCCAGTACCTTCAGTGCAGCTTGGGCTTCTTGCTGCAGCGCTATCCGAGCTTGATAATGTGCTACCTCTGAAATGGTGGAACATTAATCAATGCTTTGGGGGTCAGCAATGGTGGATTGTTTCCATATTCTTTGGATGCTTCCTTGGTCTGTCAGTATTTTGTACATAGCATCTTTCAATGTTGCAAATTGAAGCTTGACTTTTTCTCAAGTTCTCTTAGTGTCATGTGGAGCATGTTTTTCCCTTTCAGGGGTGTGTGTGTGTGTGTGTGTGTGTGTGTGTGTGTGTGTTATTTCTTAATTTTATACTTTGTCTTAGCACACATCATTAAAATGTTTTGCCTTTTCAAGCCATTTTGACCTCTGGTTGCCTCTTTTAATTTCTCATTTATTCCATTCATTTTAGCTACTTTCCATTCAACTGCAAGTATCAGAGTCCCTGGGTAGGTCTAGGGTGTGATTATTTGAAGTGACTAGATGGAGCCTCTAGCGTTGTCTTTTCTGGTAGCAGGGATCAACCTAAGTCCAAACCAACACAATGGCCATGGAACTCTCTTAGCATAATCTTCTCAACCTTGAGATTTGTGCAGAAGCAGAAATTAATGAACACTAGAGAAGAATAGTGTTCTTATTAATAGCATGGGCTTCTCACAAATTGTTTAAACATCACAAATATCTTAAAGGTTGACAGGTTTATGCTTCCAGACTCCAAGATAACAATGGGGGTTATGGAAGGAAAAGAATCATTGCTATAGTTTAGTAGGAAACAGTACCCAGAAAATCTGAAGGAAGAAATAAAGAAAGCAGACATATGATGACACATCGATGATGCATTTCCTCATTAAAATTCACGATTATTTCCAAATAGTTGGTCTTTTTTACACAGATAGTCCTCAGTTAAGGAGAGGGGGGTGTACATTCTTAGTAGTTTATAAAAATAAGTATAATTTATTCCTAAATGCTAAGGTTTTCTCATGCCCTAACACATTTTCTCTAATTTTCCAACTCCTTGAACTATATTTCTCCTTATTAGATTTTAATTGACTTTCTCCTATTAAAAATTTTTCTTGAAAGGATGACTTAAACTAAAATGCAACGACGTACCCCTATGTTTTGAATAGGGTCTTAGGTCCTGTATAATTGAATCCAAACTTGGAGAGCAAATCTGGTTTTCTTCAATTCCCCCCACTCAGATCAACACAATAAAATATGATAAAGGCAGAGCTAAAAATAATAAGGAGAAGAGAAATGGTTTCTGTCTTTCAAACACACTGATTTCACCTTGACATTCGCGGTCATGAAGCTCTATCATTTTAAAATGTTTGTTTGCATTCTCAGAATCAAATTGTTAAAGCCATATGCTCTCTCCCAGCCTGGCATGCTCATTACCATGTAAAGTGTGCTTAAAATCAATTGAAAGTCCACACGTCACAGAGCAAGCCACTGCTTCCATGTTCTGATCTGTGCAGTGGCATGGTAACTACCTGCCTATGAAACATCCGAATTCCCCTAGGTACCATGGAGACGGGCGGAAAGATTTTAAACAGTGGGATGTTAAAAAAATACAAAAAAAAAAAAAACTCTTTACAAGGGTAATGAGTCCTGTTACTTCACAATTTCTAAAACTGAAATTTTTCTTTTTTTATCCGCTTGCTCACTGGAAATGCAGAAAATCATTCCTCCCTTTGAACAGTGATTTCAAAGAAACCTTGCCTTGTCTTGCATGTAATCCCTGGCTTGTGCCACAGTTCTTAAAGACATCAGCAGACCAAGAGCCAAGCAAGGTGCCAGAGACAAATATGAATTCCCAGCACATGGAAAGTTGTGTATCTAACTGGATTTTCCCAGAACTGCTTGATTGGCTTTAAATTTCTTGGGATGGGGAGGGCTGGTACTTTATTCAATTGACCCCTCCTACACCCAAGGGGCCAGTTTTTCTGTCAATCTCCAGGTCTGGAAGAGAAGATAACCCGTGAAAACAAACAGCTGCAAAGGTTTGGAGGAAACCGCTTCCTGGCCCCTGGGTGAGGTGCAGCCTCCTTGCCCTGCACAGGCAACAGACTATTTGTTTGTTGGACACTGGTGTTTAAAAAGTCCCTTCCTGGATGGGCAAAAAAAAAAAATGAACTGCGGTTTCCTGAGAGGTGCAGCTACAGAATTGCCCATATAGAGCAAAAACCAGCCCAGCCCCAAATGCAGACAGGGCAAAGACCTCCTGCTAAGCCACCTCAGGGGCCCTGTAGAGCTTGACTCCAGACAGCCCACTGAGGATCGTGGATCTCTAGTCCTCTGAACCACTCCAAACCTTCTTCAAGGAACCAGGAAAATCATCGCTGGGAGACAGGAATACACAGCCCACCATAAATGACCGAGTTTCTCCCACTAGGCCTGAGGCCTACTATTTACAACCAACCCCTGTCTGGAAATAGGTGCAGGTTTTACTTCCACACCACAAAAAAAAAAAAAAATCAAGCACACTGTCACCATGTGAATTCCGACTCCTAGGCCCATCAATATAACGCATTCAAAGAGAATTTTGAATATGAATCCTATTGATGCCCTTTACATATTCCAGGGACTTATACCTCGGAGAAAAGCTGGGTGATAATCCCTAAGCTCTTTTCTTCAAGGTTTCCAAAGGTCCTCTTCCTCCTTTGTTAGAAAGGATGCCTGCTTTCTTCTCTGTGCATGTACTTGTAGGCAGAACAACATGCGTGCATATATGTTCATGCCTGGGAACACGTGTGCACAGCAGCGCAGCATTTTTTCTTATCAGTCCTTTGAAAGTCTTCCTTCATGAATAATCTCCATAAAAGCCCAGAAAACATTATTATTAGCCCTCCCCATAAACCATTATTATTAGCTCTTGTAAGAGAGAGAATGTGATCAAATTCACAGATTGTAAAGGTGGACACCTGAATGCAGGATCAGGAGACCCACCCGGGGCCATCTTACACGTCATCAGACAACACGATAGGAGGTTCCTATCTCCTCTGAAAGTGTTGCTGCCTTTGCCAGGTTTGTAAACGCCTTTCGAGTCAAACTCTTGTTGAGCCCAGTGTGCATGGAAAGTCTCCTGCCTTTCTTTTCGTGTCCCTAAGAGTTGACCATCCCACTTCTCTTTTCCCTGAGCCAATCTGTTATTTTAGGTGAACAATCAATAAGCCCCACCCTTCCCCACTCCCAAAGAGTCGTTAGTATCAGGAGCTCGCCTCCATGAGGGAGTTCTGTTTTAAAATCCCGTTACACCTGCAGCGAAGCTCTGAAGACCTGCTGCAGCACCCAAGGAGTGACTGGTGTTCCTCAGGCTGGTGCGTGGGAGAGGCGCACCAGCCAATGTGTCTGCCAGCCCATGAAGGAGACAGACTGCTGCTCAGCCAGCCCCCTGCATCAGGTCCCTGGTGGTCGCCAAGGCTCATCTCTGCCGTGTGAAGGCAGAACCT
The DNA here is from genome assembly GCA_004026705.1 of Nesogale talazaci. Lineage (NCBI taxonomy): Eukaryota > Metazoa > Chordata > Mammalia > Afrosoricida > Tenrecidae > Nesogale > Nesogale talazaci. The sequence goes on from PVJH01000584.1 coordinate 275,780, forward strand.
GCTCAGAAAACCCCCCTGGCTGGAGGTCACCTAGGTCTGCTCCCCGCAGATTGATTCTGAATAGAAAGCTGGACTGAAGCATTTCAAAAGGCACTCCATTCACCGTTATGTTCAGAAGACCCAAGTGAGTGAACTTTAAGAGCTCTTTGTTATTGAAAATAGAAGATTTAGCTTGAATCCAGGAACCCTGGCAGCATAAAGGTCTACAGGATGGGCTGCAAACTGCAGGGTGAGTGACTCAAACCCCAAAACTTCTCCTTAGAAGAAAGATGAGGTATTTGCTCCTGCAAATATTTTTGAGAAGTGCAAGCAGGGGTCAACTCTGTCCGGTAGGATCATTATGAATTTTGCTTTAGGTAAAAGGTAACTAACTGCTCAGTGACAACATTCACTAAATTGACAAGTCTCACTAAACTCACTGCCATTGTGTTGATGCAGACACCTACTGACAGACCCTAAAGGCCGGGAAAGAAACCTGAGAGTTTGTGAGACTGTAACTGTTTACTGGAGAAGAAAGCCCTATCCTTTTCCCTCACTGCTAGCTGGGGGTTTTGAACTGCTGGCCTTGTAGATTGCAGCCCAACGCCTAACCTCCAAGCCACGAGGGCTGCTAAGAAATGCCATTCACATAATGATGCCCTACCTTCATATGCTTGATATATGTCAGATGACACAAAGCAGGAGCATCAGGCTACTGACTGAAAGGTGGATGATTCGAATCCACTCAGCAGTGCCACAGAAGAAACCTCTGTCCATCTACTTTTTTAACCTTCCAAACCCCACACTCAACCCACTGTCATTGCTTCGTGTCTGACTCAAGGCAACCACATGAGACAGAATTGAACCCCCCCCCCCCCCGCCCCTCCACGCAGGTTTCCGAGGCTGTAAATCTTTACAAGAACAGAAAGTCTCACCTTTCTCTCTAGGAGTGACTGGTAAGTTCACGGTACTGACTTTGTAGTTAACAGTCCAACACATTTTGCCACTAGGCCACCAGAGCTCATTATAACTCCTAAAACTCTACAAACACACAGTTCGGTTCTGAAACACATGGGATCACTATGATCTGGAATCTACTGGATGACAACGAGTTCTTCTGAGTGTGTGCACACAAATAAAACTGTCTTACCACTAATTTGGAGACTGAGATTCTCAATAAAACAAGTGGCACAATCTGCAGTAGATAAGAGTGTATAAATTTATTTTTTGGGGGGGGGGAGGGGAGCATCACTGCTTTCCGGTGGTGGTACAAATTTTTTAAGGGCAGCTTTCCAAAAAAGAGATGCTAACTGCCTTTGAAAGTCAGAGCTCACAGTAAAATTCTTTCAATTCAGTGGGGCAACCCCCCCCCCTTTACCCCCTCCTCCTGACCGCCAAATCTAACAGCAGCAACAAGAAAACAGATAAGAGCCAAATTAAGAGCTATGTGAATACTAGGCAAGCTACAGGAATGGTGAAGCTTGGCAGCAATGGAAAGAATCTAGGATTTATAAAACATCATTACTTGGTTCCCAGGTAGGCTCTAAAGGGCAACAGTATCCTTTAGCTTTATAGCCTCAGAAAGTACATGGCATATTTCAACTCCAACTGGTCCTTACCCAGGTGCTTTTAACACAGTTTCCGTGCTACTGAATCAACAGGGTTTCACTTGTATCTATGGCAGAACCACCTAAGGCAAGTGGTTGTTGTTAATGCCATCCCATCAGTTCTGATAGAAGGCAACCCTCCATACGGCAGAACAAAGCACTCCTTTGCAGTAGCCTCACCATTATCATGTGTGAGTCCCTTGTTGCAGCCACTGTGTCCACCCATGTGGTTGAAGGCCTTCTTCTTTTATGCTGCCATTCTGTTTTACCAAACGCAGGGCCTTTGCCCAGGGTCTGGTCTCTCCTAACACGTCCAAAATTTGTGAGCTCAAATCTCACCCTCCTTGTCTCTAAGGACCATTCTGTCTGTACCCCTTTCAAGACAGATCTGTTTGTTCTTTTTGCCATCCCTGGTTCCTTCAATATTCTTCAAAAGCAACCTAAATTAAAAGCATCTATTCTTCTTCGTTTTTTGCTATTCAGTATCTAAGCTTGAAATCAACTTATTGGCCCTGAAGATCTGGAAAAATAAGGTCTCGAGGTATGACAAGACTCTGAGCATGTGGAAGGAGAGCCGCTGGTTAGTTTGTGGGACACCAAAGCAACATAGAACAGAACCTAGAGTAAAGACATCAAAGAAAAACTTCCCAATTTTAGGAAGATAAGCCACTCATACATTAACCACTTGAAAGCCATGCTCAAAGAAATGGAAAATTAATCCAGAAATAACAGTCAAATACTATATAGTTCAAGCTAGTCCGATAATGCCTTGTTATTTGAAGTTAATAATGTTCTTAAAGAATCAGAATAATACTGTTATGGATTGAACCGTGTCCCTCCAAAATGCATATTAAAACTCAAGTCCCTGCATCTGTTAGTGTCATTCTGATTGGAAATTGAGTTTTCTTGGATAGGTTATTTAAGCAAAGTTGGTTAGGTTCTAAATCTAGTCACTTCAGAGTTATACAAAGAGTATATTGAGCAGGCCAAAAGAGGAAGACACAAGCCTCGGGTAAGTCAAGAACCTGAAGAAGGCTCAGTTATGACAGTAGAAGCAAGATCGATGTGTCTAGGACCTTGATTTGAACTTCCAGCTCCCAAACTGTGAGAAAACAAATTCTTGTTTTGTAAAGCTACCCACATGTGGCATTTGTGTTATAGCTGCACTAGGGCACTAAAGCAAAGTAACAAAGAATCCACAAAACAAGGGGAAAATGTTAAATGTTAGCCATATGGAACTCTAAGGAGCCATGATTATAGAATGGGTTATATGGTGGGCTCTTATGCACAGGGTCATGGGTTCCAAACCATCAGCTGCACCTGGGAATCATTCTAGTCAGGTAAAGATTTACAGTCTTGGAAACCAAAAATGGAAGTTCAACTCTATGGCTGTTAGTTTTTTGTTTGATTTAGGATGGTGGGAGATGTGAATTGCTAGTTGATGAAGATGCATTTTCTGCATTTTTTATTAAATGATTTGAACAACCTTGGAAACCTTAGGCTCATGAATCTCACACTTGAGAATATGCTCTTTCTCCTGCCCCTCCAATACACACACACACACACACACACACACACACACACACACACAACTGAATCCCCCACAGTACTTTGAATGGCTTCCTACAGAGTTCAGGGTCAGAATTGTTGTGGTTCCAGTATCTGATTAGACAAGTCACATTGGCATGGTCTATAGTGACCCTTAGGTCAATTCCAACTCCATGGTGACCACACAGGTTTCAAAGTAAAACTGTGCCTCATAGGCTGCTCCAGGACTGAAACCTTTACAAAGGAGGTCACCAAGGTCTTTCTTATGAGGTACCAATAGGTGGGATGCCAAATGGCAAAGTTTCTGTTTTCTGTCAACCACTCACATGACCCTACTTTTCTTAAACCAGATACATTTTTATCACCAGAGAGAAAGAAGTGGCACCCATTCTTCTCTTCTCTGACATAAAATATAGAAGGGAGGGCACAGGTTTCCTTTTCTAATGACCCCTAATTTTACTGTCTAACTTCTAGCACAGGGAAAGAGAGACCAGAAATAATGGCTAATGGAATATAAAGGAAGAGGAAAGGCCGAGGGGTACTGCCTCCTTCCTTCTCTAGACCCATTTCCTTCCCTTTCTATTTTCTCTTCCATAATCACAAACTACATCGATTAGCATTAAGAAATAAGAATGCTGTCTTCATTCTATGGCTTCTAAAACATAAACCGGCCTGATAAAATATGTGTGCTTCTTTGTTTTACATCTATTTTAAGGGCCCCATTCAGGTAGGATGAAATGATCTACTCTGTACAGAAATATTTACTCTGACACTTTAAAAATCAATTTGCAATTTACTCGGTTATTGCAATTCTGTGGAATGACTCATTCATTTCCTAAGTGTTAGAGAGTTTTAAAACAATAGCATGAATGCATATTAAAATTATGTAGCATTCTAGGTAAATGTCATATCCCTTCATTCACCACACCCATTAGAATTAGAGTTTACACAACATAGAGTTCACACAACATTTATTACACAATAAGAATGCCCTATATGCACTAAACAAACCTCCAACTCATTTACAAATACAGTAGACATGTGCTCTTGTGACTCAATAAATCAAGAGTACCTTTTTAAAAATTGGCAATGAAATCCAGGACAGGCAAATCTAATCAGACAGTAACTTGATTAATAGTTTTTTCAGGTTATTGTAGGGAAGGTTCCCACATGGCAGGTGGGGGTAAGAAGGAGAGCAGAATAGCTAATATTAATGAATTAATGAGTAGAAGAAAGAAGGAAACGTTTGAAAATTGTGGTGATGATTACATAATTATTTTAGTATGTTTAAACCATCGAATTGTATAGCATATGGATTCTCTGTCAATAGAACTATTAAAATATTTCTTTTGGTGGCCAAAAAACTGGTAACTGTTCTTAGCTGCTGTCAAGTTGGTTTCAGCTGATACCATAGAATAGCACCAAACACTGCTATGTCATGAACCATCCTCACAATAGTTTCTACAGCTGAATCCATTGTTGCGGTCACTGTGTCATTTCATCTCATTGGGGGTCTTGCATTTTCTCTCTGGTCTCTACTTTACCAAGCATGACATCCTTCTCCAAGGACTTGTCCATTCTGATACTAACGTGTCCAACGTATATGAGAGGACATTGAGGCACAGGAAAATTTTTTCTACTTCAACTAAACCTTGTACTGCAGTCAGTGGCAAAAACAAAACAAAACAGGAAGGCTGTTGTGCATGACTGAGATGATGGGATTCCTGATTACCTAAATATTCACCAAAGTCCCTGTGTAAAGGACAAGCCATTGGCTTAACCACTGCCTGTGTATCTCCAGATTCCAAAGGTTATTTGTTTGCCTCTTCTTTTCATCAATTTTCTAAATTTGGAAACAAGTCAATCCCATAAGACAATGAATTTCAAACACATCTAGACTGACAAAGGAAAAGTTGTACTGTGTGAAATGAATGGATGACACACCAAGACATCATTGCATCTTTCACAGATTTCTTTTTTTAAATAAAATATGTTCTGATCCAAATCTCTGGTGAATGGAGTGCATGAGAAGGGGTCAATCCCACCCGCCTGTCTTCCATCTTGCAGCAATACAGACACAGGTCCACTCTGATGGCCATCAGGCAGAAAACTAAAACTACTTCACCTTGCAAACTAATGCCAATGGAGGATGCTCTACTCAAGGGTTTACATTTACTTTTTTTTTTTGGGGGGGGGCATCACTGCTCTCCGGTGGTGGGAGTAGAAGGCCCAGCCCCACTGCTGGAATTGAACCTCCATCCCAGTGGGCCGCAGTCCCGCACACAACCACTACGCCACCGGGGCTCAGCCCTACATTTACTTTTCAATGGAGCTGAGATTTACTCATTCATTCTTCAATGTTTTTCTGCCACCATTACAACCACACTTTAAGATAAAGCAGGGGTATGGAACAAGGAAAATTCTCAATTTCTTTTAAAATAGAGGGTAAAGAAACATCTATAATTCGGTGGCTTGCTCCAAGGCACTCAGCAAAATTCAGAGGAAATAGTGACTAGAAGGCTGACTGAGTAACCCTGCAGGGCTCACTTATCCCTATTGCACATTCAGCAATGGAAGAAAGAGGAGAAATAAAAAACATGTTGACTGCATGGCTCTTCATGTATGTGCTTGATATTCCTGTGCAATGGGAGACCTTTCAGCCTTTTAACTGTCATTACTAACACACAGGGCATGCAGAAAGTTTGCATGGAAGGCTGCTAACCAAGAGGACCACACCTGGACTCCACTCAGAGACGCCTAGAGAAAGTCTGTGGACAAATCCTGAACTGAAAATCCTGTAGTGCACACGTCTTCTCTTCTGAAATATATCAGGTTTATTGCCTGGAAACAGATTTTCCACAAATGGAACAGAAGAAAGAATCATGGATAATGTCAATCCAACATGGAGATGAGAAAAACAAGCAGACATTAGTGATCGACTTCTCAACCAATTTCATAGCTATCAAGACCATGCTGACCCTTAGTGGCCCAAAAGGATAGTATATACCTGCTCTTGTGGGGTTTCTGAGGCCGTAACTCTTTATAGGAGAAAGCCTCTTTCTTCTTCCAGGAAAAGACTTGTGGCTTTGAACTGTTGGCTTTGTTGTGGTTATTAAGCTAACTTGTAATCCCATTTGCCACCAGAGCACCTTAAGGATTCACTTACCAAGGAATAAAATTCTTATTTTCTGAAGGAGAGAAAGGGAGGAGAAGGGTTAACACCTTTAGCTGTGTACCATATAAACTGGGAGAAATGATATAGGGCAGGAACAAATATGAAGGGAAGGCTTCTGCCATGCCCCTAGTGCTTACTTCTCAGCCTGAGGTGATTGTGACCACAGGAGACTTGTGGCAATGTTTGCACTTATTTTTAATAGTCATCACAGTGTACCCAGGTTTCTAGTGTAGAGAGGCAACAGACTCCACTAACCCAGCACAGACTCAGAACAAAGACCTATCCAGTCCAAACAGTTGATATACTCCTGGGATTCAGAAACTAATCTGTGAGATGATCTTGAATAAGTTACTGAGCTTTTGAAAGTCCAACTCCCCTTATCTGTATCATAATACCAAAAATAATTGAATCACAGCTACTTTGCAAGGATAGCAGTTCAAAACCACCAGGTACTTCTTAGAAGAAAGATGAGACTTTCTACAATTATAAACAATGACTGTCTTGTAAAGTCACAGGGGAAGTTCTGCCTTGTCACATGCTGTCGCTATGAGTCTTAATCTCCTCTATTGCAGTGAGTTTGGTTCTTGGTTTCTGAAGGATGACCACAGAAACAGCAAGGGAAACACTCCATCCAGTGACTGAAAGCTTTCTAGATTTAGCATGCCATTACTTTGTTCACAAACATGCCAATGCCTTTCACTTAGCAGCAGCAGAAAGAAAACAGAAGAGGGTCCAGGAATAAGCATTCACTTTAATCTTCTCAAGAGTGTTAGGAAAATAAAATAAGTACTTGAAGACTCAGACTTGGTTCAGTTCTAGGATGTTTGATCTCCTCCGATCACTGCCAGCAGAGAAAGCTGACCTCCAAGCAAACCCAGAGACGGTCTGCCCAGCCTTCTCCACACCAGTTCCAGAAAACTCACTCAAAGCCATCAATAGCACAGAGCCTGGGGGTTGTGTTGAATCTGCAGAGAAGCATGCTGAAGGGGACCGTTTACAAAGTGTAAGCATCTACCTATCATCTTTGAGATGGGGGCTCATTTCTGCTCCAAGGCTGCGTTCCTATTTCACGTCATAAAGGTTTAGGTTTTGTTCTCCTGAGACCCAGCAGCTCTGACCACATCTTGGGAAACATTGTGCCGAACCGAGCCTGTGGTACGGTTTGAGGGACAGCAAAGAGCTCAGGTAAATGAAATATCATTTAAAGACCCACCGACAAGTTCTTTAATTTGTTGGTGCAACTAGAATTTGGAGTGCAAGTTCTGCTAATAAGAGCCGAGGAATCAAATAGGTTTTTGTTTCTGTTATGTTTTTTTCTGGCTTTTGGTGGTTGAAGAGGCTGCAAAACCACAAGATTACACATCAAATGAGCAAACAACAACAAATGGCGGCAATGTCAGGCAACTGAAGTGCGTCTTCTGCAGGGAATCGCTGGAACTATTGGCACATTGGTGTCTGCTGTCAGTGCCAATTAGAGTGACCACAGACAAGCTCCACTGCAGCTTCTTCTTTTTTTTTTTTTTTTTTTTGCCTTTTTCATTCCCGAGGCAGCTACAAACTGGATGACAAAGCAGTTTCAAGGCTGAGGTCTATGTGTGCCCATTTCCTGAAACGCTCGAAGAATGTCAATGACGTTTCTGTTTTTTTCCATGAATCATCTTGAGAACAAAGTGAAATTGTGAGCCCTGCACTTGAGGGTGACACAGGGGAACACAGATTTCTCTCCACTAGAACCAAGGGACACATACCAGGTAAGAGACGTAGAGGTAAAATATGATAGGAATGCCTAGGACCAGCCTTAGGCTCCAAGTCACAAGGAAAATAGACTCCAAAAGTGTAAGTGAATGATAAAAGCCCTACTAAGTTTAAAATTCACGGCCTTCTTTGGAATTCTTGGACCCACTGAAATGTCAAAAAATCCAGTTCAGTGTTCTTGACACTCAGAAATCTGTGTGAAGGTTTAGGACATGAACTTCAAACTTCTGACTTTGAGAAATATCAGAGGCCCTCTATGCCCAAGAAAAGGTGTCTGTTCAAAAAGAGATGTGAAGCAGAGATTTTCTCACACACACACACACACACACACACACACACACATCAGTCAAAAGGTATTGCTACTGGGGGTGCAGTTCAGACATGCCTGGCTTTATTTCAAATAAAATGTGTGCAAACATGTCTCTGTAATCTCACATGGCTGTGGACAGGTTCTCTCAGTAATACACTTGCCTTAGTCTGCTCTTGTTTTCAGGTCAATCGACATGAACTTCTCAGGGGATCTTCTAGAAGTTCAGAAATTTATGGGGAGTTCTCATTTTGTTTTGTTTTTTAAGGATCCCTAAGGAGTCAACTTGATGCATTTTTCTAGAACAGGAGATGAACAATGGGGTGGGGCTTATTATGAAAAGGGTTTAAGAGAGGTGAAAATTGCATGGGTGAGAAACGGGTCTGGAAAGCTGTGCTAAGGAGATGTTTTCCATCTGAAGACTGTAACTCTCATTCTTAAAAGTACAGGCTGTCCTAACAGAGTTCCCTGGGGTGACCTTGTGCCAACCAATCATCCTCAGAGTCTTGTCCCTTCAGACTTTTTTGTATTTCCCCAAACTCAAGAAAAAAATGTTAAAGCCCATGATTTGGGTTCCTCGGGGGATAATAAAACTGCCCTTTGTGAAGTGATATAAATTAAGACACACGGAATTCTTCCATCCTGGAGATGGAAACACAACCTTGAGAAGCAGATGTACCTCAAGACCCACAGGCATCGCCCGGCCACCCTGCAGGACAGAGGAGAAGGGCTCCCTGTGGTCCTGGAGATTTATGGAAGCAGCTGCCTCATTTTGCTCTTCCAGAGCGGCTTCTAGGTTCGAACTGCCAGTCTTCCTGCCAGCTGCCCATTGCTTTACAGCATGTCACCCACACAGCGCTCCTCCTGCCTAGAGCAAGAGGGAGGCCAGGTCAAGAAACAACAGCTTCACCTTTTGATGTTTCTGCTTAAGAAAGGTTTCCATGATTTTTTTTCAGCCATATTTTTGACATACTCTCCAATGTCAAATGAGAGACCCTGCTGTCCATATTTGAACTGGGAAGAGGGAGATCCAGTGGTGTAGCAGTGAGCTTTCAGCTGAAACGGAAGGGTGAGTCTCTCCGCAGGCTGTTCTGCAGGAGAAAGATGAAGCACTCTGCTTCCATACAGGGCGAGTCTGAGAGCTCTTATGGGGCAGTTCTCCTCTGCCCTCTGTGATCACTCTGGTGATGGGTTATGCTGCCAAGAACTGGCAAAGAAAAAGAGGTGAGTTTTTGTTAAGATGGAGAAACACCCATTTTAAACATGGCCCCTGACCTCTGCATCGCGACCATATGCAGAGGGGACAGAGATCACCCTCCACAGACAATCCCCAAGAGCTGTTTCCTCACCCTCTGTGCTTCAATTCCTTCAGATGAATGACTGGGGAAAAATAATTATGTATTATAAGGTTATCTGAGGGATTGTTGTGTGCATGGATTTTAAAATATGGAAACACTGTCCAGTAGAAAACCTGAGGGGCGGTTCTTCTCCACTGCCACGTTGAGACAACACTGATGAGCATCAAAGGTGAGGCACTTGGATATTCTTCCTTATATACCACAAAGAACAATAAAGTACAGCTGCTCATATCTTTGGTTTTCCAGCTCTCTGTGTAACTTCAAAGTGAGGGTCTGATGAAATTCAAAGGCTTCAAAAACTCTTTCTACCAAACCTCTTTAAATTTTAAATCGGCAAGTATGAAGAAAAGAAGGCCCACCCATCCTCATTCTAGGGTGAAAACATGAGTTATTTTGCAGGAGCATGCTAAGTCATACTAATACACCAACTAGCTGTCGTCCCATCCCCTCCCCTACATTTCACAAACAAAAATTTTTGTGTACTGAGCGGACAACTAGTGGTCATTTTTCCTCTTTGGCATTCTGTTGGAATGACCTAATAATTTACGGAGCATTTGTATCAAAAATTTAAAAGATCACATTTTTTCAAGGGAATGACTGTAGTGTTCTCGGGAGAAGCCCTAGTGGCCTAATAATTACTTGTTGGGCTGCTAACTGCAAAGTCCGTAGTTTGAAACAACCAGCCACTCTTGAGGAGAATAGAGCGACGTTCTACATTGGTAAAGTTACAGTCTTAAAAACGCATGGGGGGTGGGGGGGTGGGGGTGGGGGCTGAGCCCCGGTGGCGTAGTGGTTGTGCGCGGGACTGCGGCCCTCTGGGACGGAGGTTCAATTCCAGCAGTGGGGCTGGGCCTCCTACTCCCACCGCCGGAGAGCAGTGATGCCAAAAAAAAAAAAAATGCATGGGGACAGTTCGACCCTGCCCTTTGGGGTGACCCAAGAGTAGAGTGGACTGCAAACAGTGAATGAGAGTTTGGTAGTCGTTTCATGACTATTGAACACCCACACGAAGCCTCTTTTGATTAGAAGAGTCAGGACTTGTGGTCAAAATAAAAATTGTGTGTGTGTGTGTGTCGGGGGTGTTATTTGTATGGCCCTACCATGAAGGAGATCAGAAACAGAAATGAAAACATCTGAATAACCTTACTCCTCCCACTAAAACAGACAGTCCCCTCAGTCAATGCTGGGAGGGATGGCCTGGAAATGTTTAAGGACTCAGGAGTGACTGCAGGCCAATGAGAGATGCCTGGCAGACAACGCTTCTGTCACTGAATCTCCCTTTCATCCATCCCCAGACAGGGTATTAGGACCGCTCCAGGTCTGAAGGTCACATAGCCCCATCAGGAGCAGCCCTCGAATGGCAAACACATCTTTGGTGCTAAGTTAAGCTGTCTGTCTCTTACTTTCTTTAGCCCTCTTCTTGCTTTCTTCAGCCCTCCTCTGACCTCTTTCTTCCTCACTTCCTCTTCACCCTGGCCTGCCTCCATGCCTTCTGGAGGCTGCCCCCTTCGCAGTAAACCCAGGACACAAGAGAACACAAGCCTTACATAGCTGCTACAGACAGAGCCAGGTAGGGCCTGCTTGGCCCAAACCCGCCAATATTCTGGAAGATTTGCAGCTGCAGACAGGCATACCAACTCTGTAAGGTTCATAAAGCAGTTTTCAGCGCCACTCAGAAAACCGTGTGAGAGGGCATCTGCATAAGCCGGCAGCTACCACACAGTAAGTAATTCTCTGCTTTGCCCAGGCCAGACTGCCCTGGAAGCAGAGACACTGGCTGCCCTAGGGGCCCAGAGAAGAAGGTCTGTCCTCTGTGGATCTGGAGGACACATTGCTGTGTCCTGAGAGGCAGGAAGGGGCGAAGAATGGCTAACAAGAATCCTCAGAGTCCTGGTGTGCTGCACCACTCCAATCAAGGCTTCCGAGCCGACTGCTCTGCAGAGATAGGGAATTAAGATGCAGCACAAGGAAGGCCTTGCCCAGCTTTAATTAGCCCCTACAGTTTTCTCCTTGAGACCTTCCAGCAGTTTTCTCCCTGTAATTTCTCCTGCTAATTATTTAAACAAGGAAATAAGTGTGATGCCCTGAGTCAATACCACGCGGCCTTGCGTGTGCACAACCCATTCATAAAAGGCGTTTCCTAGGTCTGTGCAAATATTAATCAGCTCTTGTGCTTCGTAAGGCTGAGAAGCCCTAGTTCACTAGCTGGTAAATAGAGAGGTTAAGACAATTGAGCAATTTTAGGGGTAGAGTTGAAAAGAATTCAGTACATCGAGTCTCCACAATCTACCAGAAACTAAGCTTCCCAGAGCTTTAAGCTCATGGGGGAGGAAAGCCCATATTCCCCAAGGGAGAAAGAAATAAATCCCATTGCAGGACGCCACTGGAGCCAATCAATCCCAAAAACATTCCATCCAATCACCACCTGCTCTTAAAATGTCTTAGGTATCTGCCATCAGATTCAGATCAGATTAAGAAAAGCTTATATAGTTCTCTTCCTACACACCCATACACACACACACACACACACACACACACTCCACACACACATATTCTTTTTTGGGGGCGCTCCCTACTTTGAATCTTTTTTTTTTTTTTTTTTTAGGCATCACTGCCCTGGTGGTGGGAGTAGGAGGCCCAGCCTTTGCTCCTGTGAGCTGGAATCGAACCTCCATCCCAGTGGGCCGCGGTCCCGCGCACAACCACTACGCCACCGGGGCTCAGCCCCCCTACTTTGAATCTTTTCAGGACATCCCCGTCAGTATGCTGCACTCATTTCCCCTACCAGTGAGAGCTCTGAAATAGCTCTATTTCCTGCTTACCCAAATTCTCAAGGTTATATTCTGTGAGATGTCCAGTTTGCTGACCCAGGCCAGCCCAAAGATATCCTGGGATGTGCTGGAATGTCTCCTTTCAGAAGCGTCTGTCTTATTCTGGGATCACTCAGCACCTCAAGCAATCGTTGCAAAATGAATGTTCTGCTCCCAAAATGCATCCCTCGCTCTAACCCATATTTGAATTCTGTTGAAGGGATAGGGCTCCAGCCATTGCTCCCTGGATTAACATACTGGAGTTGAATAGTGAGGAGACTGGCTCTCCGATTTACCAGGAACAAAACTTTCCAAGGTGTTACACTTTTTTCTTGATTTGTCTTATGGTGAGTGACTTAATTCACACAGTTCATAGCCATCTCAGGAGCCCTGGTCATGTAGGGATTATGCATGTGTTGGGGTGCAATCTGCAAGGTAGGCAGTTCAATACTACCAAGTGCTCAAAGGGAGAAAAAGGAGACTCTCTGTTCTCACAGATAGTTACA